>CAMPDV010000343.1:0-302279 GCA_946699065.1 Loxodes magnus | reverse complement strand
TGTCCGTTTTTATAATATTACTTTCTTTCCTCAAAATTATATAAGATTTTACTTAGTTAAGAAAATATTTGTAATAAATTTTCAATTTACTAAGAATAAATTTTAAACAATTTATTAATTCATTTCTAAATTTTAAACAATTTTATTTTGTTATTTTTAAATAATTTTTTAATTTTCTAGTGAAAGTGTTTTAAAATATAAATTAAGAATTAATTTTAAGTTTTAAATCATTTTAATTTAATTTTGCTTTAAGATTTTAATTTTGTAGTTATAAATGGAGAATAAACTAAAGTATTTTTCTAGATGTATCTTCTTACGTAAGATTTTAAGAGAAAAAGGAAATATTTTAGGTAAAATTCCGCTTCTTCTGCTTAAGTATGAAATTCTACCTAATCTATGCTATATTGAACTTTCAAAATACGTTGTAATTAACTTACGGGAAAAGAAGCTATAAGTTTGAGATACTTAAACTTAGAAAATAAAACTCTTAGATATAGAAAATGAGAATATGAAAAATCCATAATCATTTATATTTTAACTGGATGATTAAAAACTTATATTTTCAAAAGACTCTCTTATTTTTTGTGAAAATCAGATTATTTTAAAAGAATACAAGTTAATTTATAATTATGAGGGAAATAAACTAACTCTTGATAAATAAAAATAAATTGCTATATGTTATAAACTCATATCAATAAATGACTGATTCATAATGTGAAGTGTTTGATATGAAAAAAAGGTAATCTAAATCTATTTAAGTTTGTCCTTATAGTGCTTTTGGAAATGGAGTAACTTATGCAAAAGAAAGTGTATATAATATAGGTGGATGAGTAGGACATATGAGCAAAGATATTTATTAATATGTTTGTATAAAAGACTAATGACTTAAGTTAGAAGATTTACTTTAACCTAAATCTCATGTGATGCAAAGTTTATTTATCTAGGAACTGGATTCAATATTACTTTTTGATGAATATTAGTATTTTGAGGGTACAGCTTTATATGATTTTAAATAAATAATAAATCATGGACCGAATTTTCCTGTTCGATCTGGTGGCAGCTATCCAAACTTTTAGCCTTTGTTAAATAAAAAGAGAGTATATAGTTATGCAATAAATACTGATTCTTATGATCTTTGTGGATATGATATAAGAAAAAAGAGAATGGAAGAAAATTTTAAAAATTTGAGAGATTTTAACTTTTTATTTAAAATAAATAAATTTTAATTTTATCTCATAAGATTAATTATATTTTAATAAAAATGGAAAATAAAGAATAACCAAGTTTATTATATTTTTTAAATTAATACAAATTTAAAACTTATAAGAATATTTAAAAATCAAAATTTTTCACATTGAATAAAAATTTGAAAAAAATCTTAAAAGTTCTTTAGTTATAATATATTTAAATATTAATTGATAGAATAAAATAAAAAATCCTTAATGATAAAGAGATTAATTAAAATTAAAATTTTTTAGTCTTATAATTTTTTAAGTTATTTTCTCTCTCTAAAATAGTAAAAGACACTTAAAATTGGCAAAATTATTTTTTAATACCTGCAAGTTAAAATAAAATACATTACACCAAAAAGAAAATAATTCAATACTTAAAAAATTTAATTTACGAAATTGTATGATTTATGAACAGCCATATCTAATTTTTATACTTTTTAGATAGATTTTTTTTTGTTTTTACTATATAAATAATCTTTTTTATTTTCATAGTAAAAACCTTATAAATAAAGATTATAGAAAATTGAATAATAAAATAATTAATATAAAAAGGAAATATAAAAGTTGGAATTATTTATAAATTTTGTAAGTAAATATATTAAATTATTACAATTGCTTAAGTTTTTTGACTAAAATATATTAAAATATTTATTCAAATTTTTTGAATTTTAAGAAATATTAATTTATTTAAGATATTCAAAACTTAACGGTAGTAATAAATTAAAATTTTTATTATTCTTTAAGATACAATTAAATTTTATCATATATTTATTTAATTTTTCATTTTAGATATCATCAATAAAGTAGTTAATTTATTAAGAAAACTATCTTTTTTGTTATTTTTTTATTAATAGCTATGAAATATATTTTATACAACTAATTAAATTTATTATTATAAAAATGGAAAATTTCTTGAAAAAGTCTTTCTTAAAAGGATTAATTTCGGTCAAATTACAATCAGTAAACTTTACTTTAAGACCTCAAAATTATGCAATAAGAAGATTTTTAACTTTTAATAAAAGTATAAAAGCTAGAAAGAAAAATTGAATAGCTGATAATTTATATTATGTATATTATATTTTTAATAATCTTCAAATAAATAAAACGTATTTTGACAGTTCTAAGTAGCATAGATTAGGTAGAATTTCATATTTAAATAGAAGAAGAGGGATTTTACCTAAAGCTTTTCCTTTTTCTCTAAGTATCTTACGTAAGAAGATACATCTAGAAAAATACTTCTATTAATTTTCCATTTTTATAAAGAAGAGTTGATTAATTAATAATTTAAATTATTTTATTTTTATTATTTAATATTTAATAAAATAATTAAAACACTAGGTAAAAATGCTTTTGCATGATAAAAATCAACAAGCCTTATCAAAATTCTTAAATGTTTTTTCTTTTAAACAAATATGAACCTAAAAATTAGTAAAATTTAATTTGCATTTTATAATTTTTTATTTGCTTTGAATCATATTGATTCTTATAAAAGTAATATACTTCATATGCTATTATTAATATGGAAGGAACAATAATTAAAAAGATGGTGGGAACTGAGATTGACCTTCTGAATCATACTTTCTGGTTTTATGGCTAGGAACAAGTTCCTTTCCTGTCGCTGAGAAAGTCCCTGGTCAAAGTCAACCTTTGCAAGGGAACACCTTCCTCTTGATTATCCACTCTTGGTAGGGGCTTGAAACCTGGCTGCCCATAGCGATGGAGCTCCCTGGCAGCTACTTTTCGAAAGCAACAGGATATCCCCGTTATCCCATGAAGGGAGTGGTTGGGGTCGTTAAACTGCAAGAAGTTGCGGTCAAAAACTCTTTAAGTTGAAATTAATTAATATGGAAGGAACAAGAGTATGAAGTGATAAATAAACAGAAAAATTAATAAAAAGCACTTTATTAAAACGGGAAAAAGAAAGACGGTATTAAAATATATCTTAAAATAAACATATATACTGATGAAAAAGAATAACTCAAAGTTTATTCTGTTTAATTTTTTATATTTGAAAGAAATTTTTTTAATTCCTAAAAATAGAAATTTAAAAAAATTTCAGTAAATCATAAGATATTCTAGGTAGAAGTTTAAAATTCAAGGGTAATTTTCCTACCATCTTTATTATGCATTAATAATTTAAGAGTTATCTTTATTCTTAATTTTATGATAGATAGAAAAAATCCTTTTAACAATCCTTCTGAAAATTTGATATAATAGAATTTACTTGATTAATAAGATTAATTAATAATATAAAAAATATTTAATTTGTATAAATAAAATAATCGAATAGATATCTTTCTTAAAAATTAACTACTTACGTAATGATAAATAAAATGAAAAAATTTAATAATTAGATGATAAAATTAAATTGTATCTTACTAATAAAACAATTTTAATTAATTACTTTTGCTAAATTATGAATATCTTAAATAATTTTATATTTCTTAAAATTAAAAAAATTGAATAAATATTTTAATATATTGAGTCAAAAAATTTAAACAATTGTAATGATATTTTTACTTGCAAATTAAATAATTTTTCATTCTCTTTTAAACTTTTTTAATTAATTATTTTATTATTCAATTTTTAGTAATTCTTAATAAATAAAATTTTACTTTAAAACACTTAAAATTATTTATATAGTTTAAAAGGTAAAAGAATCTCTAAAAAATATAAAAATAAGATGTTATTAATTTTAAATTTAAATTATCTTAGCAATTTTCTTGTAGTTTCATATTTATTAATTTAAGATATTTAAATTTAAAACATTTATGGGGTAGATTAAATTTAATGCTTTTTGCTATTCCATTAATTTAAATAAACAAAATTAAAACTAAAAATTACATTAAAAAATTAGACTAAAATGAACTAGTTTATTTAACTTGTAATTGCTTAAAAAGAAAAATTAATTTGAATAAATATTTGGATTTCTAAATAAATTATAATAAAGTAAATTAGTAAATTTTATTTTTGTAATTATTAGTATTAAATTAAGTATTATATAAGATTGTTTATTATTAATTTGCTAATATTTATTACTTTAATCTAAAAGTAATTTATAGATTTTATTTATATAATATATCCTCTATTTCTTAAAATGAATAAGCAAAAGCATATCCATTACTTTCTTATCTTATCATGATATATTTATAGAAATTAAATATATATTATATTTATTTAATTTATTTCATCTATATTTAGATAGAATTAGCAAGATATATTTTATTTAGTACTACATTAATTATAATAATTTTTCTTAGTTTACAAATAATTGGAAAAAGTATTTCTTTAATGAGCTTATTAATATTGATGAAGGAGATAGAAGATAAAAGATAAAAGAAGTGTAATAAGCATAAGAATTTATCAAATTGACTTAAAAAGAGAGAATTATATTTCTTATTTAAAAGAGTTTAATCTTATATGTCTACAAGAAGTTAAAGAAATCTTAGAAAAAATTACATTGATATTTATCTGGTACAAATTTTTTAAAATCCTTGAATGCTAACTATTTTAAAAGATAAAAATTTCAAATTAGAATATTAAAGAGAGAAATTTCAGAAAAAATAGCTTCAAGACATATTTTATGTTAGAGCTGATGATTAATTATAAACTTCTCTCGAAGTTAAGAAATATTTAAAATTCTAAAAATTAAATAAAATAAAAATGCTCTTGCAAGTCACCAATTTTTAGAACGAAAATAAATTATAAATAAAATAGGAAAAATTAAATAGATACATATGATTAATTAGTAAACATAGACTAGTTAGACTAATTTTAAGTAATTTTTTAGGATTAAATTTAAAACTTTTTAAAACTAAGAGAGATAAGTTTAAAGATAAAAATAAAAAACCAAGAACAAACTTTAGTAAGAGATATAAATATTAAATAAAATATAGTTAAATTAGATAAATATTAGAAGCAGTAAAATATAAATTTAAATAAATGTAGTATGTTCTAATTAAATTTAAATATTTTGGTTTTAAATTAATAACTAATAATTTTAAATTTGCTTAATTATCTTAATAAGCTTTTATTATTTATAAAATTTACTTTCATTTATCTTTAATTTTATTATCTTTTAGATAGAATTTGCTTTATAATTTCTTTATCAAAAAAGGCTCAACATTTGTAGCAATAAATGATTTTAATAGCTTTTTTCCTAATATTTTTATATTATTTTACATATTAATTAAAAAAAGTGATATTTTAAAGATTAAGCAATTAATCTTTAATTTAGAAACTAAAAAAGAATAGTTGAATTAAATAACTTATTAGATAAAGTAGCTAGTTTGTTATTAAATTAATAGTTTAATAATTGTATTTTAAGAGAAAGTTAATTGATTCATATTAAATTAAAATAAGTTATAGTACTTCTGTTATTTAATAAATATAACAACTATAGTTTCCTTTACATTCTTAAGCTACTCTAAGCTAATCTATTTTAAGACGAATAAATAAATTATCAAAGATATAAATTTTAATTAGTATAACAGCAAAAAATATAAGCATTATTAAAGCAATTAATTAATATAGACTAACATTTATAATTAAAAATATAATATTTTTATATTATTTATTTAAGCAATTTAATTAAAATTATTATAATAATTAACCATACCACTTCCACCTTTATTAGGTTCATCATTCTATCGAAGTTTCCTATTTTTTTATTTCCAGTCTTCGAATGATCGCTTTCCTTAAAAGTATACCTTTTCGTTCTGATTTGACCCCTTTATATTATTTGAATTTTGCTTCATTCAAGATCACTGATAGATTTTATTCGTTCTTTCTTTATATCAAAATTACAGTTTTTTTAATATTATGAAACTTTTTAAGGTAGATTTTAGGTTCTAAATCCATCAGATCGCTAGCAACATATTATAAAGAAATTTAACTTAAAATATGGATGGTGAGTCTTAAGCTAGTCTCTAGCTTGAGACTCAATATCAGAAAAAGCAGTTCTTATTCTGTAGTCCGCGCCTCAGAAGCTCTCCTATTCATTATGCCGTCAACTTGATAGAAGCTTTGGTGGAAAACAAGGCATAGCTGAGGCAAAAATAAACTAAGATTTTTAACTATAGAAGATACTCAAGACTGATTTTTGTACTAGAATGAGAATTCCTTAAGAATTTCAACTCCGGCCTTAGTCAGAATCACAACAATAGAGAGAAGAAGGTTTCATATTTGTGAATTAAAACAAGGATAAAAGAGTATCTAGACTATTTTATTAAAATATTAATCCGTGGATAGCCTATAATGGCAGACCCACGTTAATTAATTAATTTATTTATTTATTTATAAAGAAATATGATTTTCGTCAACTCCACGAATTAATAAAATTTTGTTTCTAATTGTTGTATTCTCTTATCTGCTGAATAATCATTTTCCTTTTTTTATTTTCGATAGTAGAAATTAGATATGTAATTTTTCCTTTCAAGTTCTTGTATGTTTCTTTAAATTTTAGAATTTTCCTCTTCCAAATTTTTTTGTTCTTTAAGTGCCGCTTGCTAATTGTAAATTGGTTAATATGAGCTCTTTTTAGAAGAGCCTTTTTGCAAGATATTTTACATTTTAAGTTTTATATATAAAAAAATAAATTAGCGTGGTTGTACCATTATTAGTTTCATCATTGTTAATAAATGAACCCAACTTTCATTGTAAATATTATTCAAGAAAATTTTTTAGTTTCACTTGGCCTCCTTGATACTCTTATGCTATTTATGATTCCATTTCCAGCATGTCTAATACTTATTAATTTGATAGATTTAAATCAAATTCTTAATTGATAGGTTCGCCTCTATTTCTGCTCTTGTAACTTTGATCCAAAATAAGTTAATTTATTTTTCCCTAACTGGATAATATTTTCTTCTTTTATTCATTTTTTAGAATAAAATTTTACTACATTCTTTATCTATATTCTTTAAACTTTTTAATAAGACTAGAAATAGAAAAAATTCAAATTCTTATGCTAAATAGCATTTGATTTAAATTATTTTAAATAAAAATTATAATTATTCTTGGTCTCAATTATGTCTTCAGGTTTTTCCAACTCCTATCCAGATTAGAGAAAACTAGAGAACTTTTAGAATGGACTTCAATGTCCGCCATTTCAACCACTAATGCTGGGCTATTAGTCAGCTTCTTGTACCACTAGAGAGAATATTCGAATAAGAAAGGCTCATAAAGTATATGTCCTTGTTTATCCTTGTAGGTCAATAGAGTCTAAACTGCATCGAATTATCTACTTAGCTGGACGCTTCGTCCATTTTTCAATTATATGTAATAAAATTTTCTATAATTAAGTTTTTGTAACTTTAATTGTACTTTATAATAGTTTTTTAATCCATTCTATTTCATATAAACTTGAATAAAATTGTTCCCATTAATCATCTATTAGGTTAATCACTCATACAGAATACACATTAACTTGATTTCCATCACAAACGATTTTGATAGAACATATATAACACTTAATTTGTTAATTCCCTTCACTTCTAATTTTGAAGACTTTGACTGACAATTATTAAAACTAGCATACTAATTATTATCTCTAAGCTATTTTATAAATTTTATTTACTCTAATCAACATCATTATCTACTCCATATGAGCAAAATTAATAATTCACTAAAATTTAAAATAATTAATATTACTAAAAATTCTAATCTAAAATAGTTCTTTACCTAGATGTCCCAAACTATGAAAATTTGTAATCGACTAATATTAAAATGATTAAGAAATATCTAATGTATAAGATAAACTTCAATTAAGTATATTTAAGATAATAAATTAATAATAAAAATATAAGTTTAAATAGTAGGAATTCTAATAAAAATTAGAGAAAAATAAAGAATATCATTTTTAAATAAGAGCTATTAATTTTATGACTATTACTAAAAACATATTATGAATAATAGTTCAGTATAAACTATAATTAAACCTGATTCATTTTTTACACCAATATTCTAATTTTTTAAGTAAGTATTATCAAGAAATTTATAAGATATTATAAACATAATAGTTAAAATAGAAAACTATTTGGGAAATTATTTTACTCTTAGTCTTTTTTACTTATAGTTTTTTCTAGCTTATAAATGAAAATAATTTTGATGACAGTAATATTTAATAATTTATATGAAGTGATTACATTTTTTATAATTTAATAGTTTTTCTATAAAATCTTAATCCATATTAAATTTTTGAATGTTCTACATTTTTAAATTTTATTAGCAAAAGTAATAAAGCTAATTCGTAGAATTGATTATCATTTAATATTATTTATTTTAATTAAAACTATTAATTAATATCTAATTTAATTTAATTTTTAATAATATTTTAAATTTAGTTTTTTAATAAATTAAATCTTTGTTTTAATTTATATTGCAAAACAATTTTAAATTTATGTTTAATTTATATCATTTTGTAGGATCTATTTTTATTTTAAACTCTTAAATAATATTCTAAATTTTAATTTCCAATTATTTATATAGTATAAGTTAAATAATTTTCATTACAAATTTCTTATTATCAATTTATTATATTTTTATAAAAATATGCTTCAAATCAAAATACATTTACGTATTATTATTTATTTCATATTGCTAATTATTAATGTCAACAATTCTTATATCTTAAAAATATTAATTAAACTTTTCCTTCTTATAATCTTAACAATGTATTACCTTTTAAAATTAAGACATTTTTTAATTATAATCTTTTATTTGCGAATCATATATGACAATGATAATTAAATTAAAATGTTCAACAGTGCCAATCTGGACACCGTTTAAAATAAGTTGTTTTATCAGCAACATTTCTCATCATTCTTGACTTTCTAATGAAATTATCTTCACTAAGGTCTTCTCAGTTTCTTTTATTTCTTGTTCTTATTATTTCAAAAGGTACTTCACATCATTTTCTTCTGTAAATATCTCCATGCTAGTTGCAATAGAGCCTCTAATATTTTTCTTATTCTTTACGCCTAAATTTTCTCTTGAAATTCTAAAATTTTTAGCAATTCTTGTACAAATGTCACTTACTCTTACAGTAGTAGCATTTCTTCCTTACTTACCGGATTGGTTTTCGATTTATAACCTCTTTTTATTCTATCTCCATCTAATTTGTCTAGTTAGTTATGTTTGTGCTATATTCTTTTGGTTAATAAACTCCAACTCTTGTTTTTATACGATATTTCTAAGCCTTGATGTTTCTTATCTATGTTCAGTTTAAAATGTTCCAATATGCTTTGAGTTCCCTTTCTTAATTAATAATTCTAATCTCTAAGTTATCTTATCCAAGTGATAATAAGTTTCTTATTTCTTAATTTTCCTATTTAAGCACTTTAATCTCTTCCTAGAGATTGGATATTTCAAATACTAACTGTTAATATTTATTTCCTTTTTAATTATCTTTGATGGAAGTTCTTTTCCTGCTATTATATTAGATTCCTTTCTTTTTATTACTTTAGGAGGTGTTTATTATAGTTATTAGGTTCTTTATTAGTTTTGTAGTGAGGAAAAGAAGACTCTTGATACTTTTTTTATGCCTGCTTTTTCTCTAGAGCTTTTTTCTCTTCTTTGCTTAAGAAAATGCTGAGAAAAAGATTTAAGACTGCATTTTTATTTGAATTTTTGCGAATCATATATTTATAGATTTTTAATAAAAGTTTATAAGATTAAATCAAATTTAGTTAATTTAAATCATTTTAAATTTATAATTTTCAAATCTTTATTTATAAAATGTAAGCGCACCTTTTCTAGAACGAAAGCGCTTAGCTTTGTAAAATTCTATTTTTAAGAAAAATAGCAAAGAAGGGTTAAGCAAATTAAAATGGAGCTTATTTTGGTAGAATTCCCTTTTTACTTAGCAATTTGAAATATTTCCAAATTTATCTGCTTTACCTTGTAAGTTCATTTGAAGCGAAAAAATGAAAACTTCAAATTTTAGAATTGAAAATGAAGTGAAAATCATAAGCACATAAAATGGTGTATTCAAATCAGCATTGATGGAACCAAAACTTAAGCTGGCTTAATTTATGAATTGGATTTTGAAATATATCAAAATAGAGCTTTTGATATTAAACTAGGATTATGTAAAAGTTCTTTTAATTAATTTGAAACCTGTTTTTCAATAACAATTTAGGTTGATCATGGTTTTCAGGTGAAGGAGAATTGAGACATAAATCTGGAAAAACTAGCAAAAAATATGGAACAAAAACGACTTAAAAAAACATTGTAAAAATGATAGTAGACACAAAAAAAGGAAATTTAAGCTACGATTTAAATGGAAAAAACTAAGGAATCGCTTTTTAAAATGTACCTGCGTTTAAAACTGGTGAAATAAATGTTGCATCAGCTTTAATGCAGATAATAGTTATTGCAAGCTATTAAAATCAAAAATTAAATACCTTTCTAAAAGACAGTAAAGAGAAAAACTGAAAACTAAAATTTAAAAAATAAATTTATTTTATAAGTAGATTAGAATATAAGCATTTTAAAGATAAATATAATTTTAAAGTTTAAATATTCATTAATAAAATACGTTAAATATATTTTTTATCTAAGTTCATTATTTTCAGTATTTACCAATTACTCGCAGATTCGTATTTTATCTGTTCTTGTTTTAATTATTACCAATTTCTCTTTTAATTAATTTTAATAAATCTCATAAATAATTTTTATTGATAGACTTTAGCTTTTCATCAAATTTTATAACTTGGAAACTTCAATAATTTATTCAAATTTTTTTAATTTTAATTCTGATTATCTTTTATTTTTTAATTTCCAAATTAGTAAATTAATACTAATTCTAATTTATCTTAGAATAATTATAAAATAAAATATATTTTTATCAAATTTATCATCTAAATCTATAAAATTCTATAATTCTAAGTTTTTATTGTAAAAAGTGGATGTCGGCCGCTGCAGAAAAACTAAAAGGTAATCTTGTGCAGTGTATACTGCATTGTGAGTAACTCGCACTAGATACCACAACGGGTAGAGTGGACAAGCTCAGAAGAGATAAACCTAACTCGTTTGAGGGTTCTCTCTAGCAGTATGAAAATTTGACTGAAGGGTTTGCTAATGACTAATTATTAATTCTTATTTGAACCTTATTCAAGATGACTGAAGTATTTAATTTAAGATTTATGGATAATTATTAATAAGAAGATTCCCCATATAGAGAAGCTGTAGTGATTAATTGGACGAATAGAATAAAATCAAGAAGGCAATAGAACAATTTTTTAATATTGAATATTAATAATAAAAGAGCTGAGCACCAATGAGGTGCTTCGTGCTCTATAATCATCTTTATTTATTAGTTAATTAAATTTAAAAACAAAAAAATTTAGAAATATATAAAATATAAAATATTATTTATTAATATTTTTTTCAACATTTTTTTAATCTGGAATTTAAATTTTAGATGAATGAAACTAAAATCTGAAAAAATCTCATATATATAGATTAATCAAAATAATATCTTAAATATAAAATTATGAATAATAGAAATATAATATTACGTAAATTAAAAAAATCCAATGTAAAAACTAAAAATTTATTATTTTAATAAAAGTTAAAAGTTAAATCTCTCAAATTTTAAAATTTTCTTCCATTCTTCCTTTTCTTATATCATAATTCACAAAGATCATAGAATCAAAATTTATTGCATAACTAAATACTCTCTTTTTATTTAACAAAGGCTAGAAATTTGGATAATTTCCTTCAGATAAAACAGGAAAATTTGGCCCATGCTTTATTATTTATTTAAAATCATATAGAGCTGTACCCTTAAAATACTAATACTCATCAAAAAGCAATATTGAATCTAGCTCCTTTATAAATAAACTTTGTATCATATGAGATTTAGGTTATAGTAAATATTCTAATTTAAGTCATTAGTCCTTTTATACAAATATATTAATAAATATCTTTGCTCATTTATCCTGCATATCCACCTATACTATAAACACTTTATTTTGCATAAGTTACTCCATTTCCTGTTGCACTCAAAGGACAATTTTAAATGGATTTAGATTATTAAGTTCTCATATCAAAGACCTCACAATTTGATCTTTATATTCATGTTATGAGTTTATCACATATAGTAGATTATTTTATTTATCGAGAGTTAGTTTATTTCGCTCATAATTATGTATTAGTTTGTATTCTTTTAAAATAGTCTGATTTTCACAGAAAATTAGAGAGTTTTTTGAAAAAATAAGCTTTTAATCATCCAGTTAAAATATAATGTTTTTGGATTTTTCATATTCTCATTTTCTATTTCTAAGAGTTTTGTTTCTAAGTTTAGGCATCTCAAATTTATAACTTGATTTCCCGTAAGTTTATAACAACGTATTTTGACAGTTCTAAATAGCATAGGTTTGGTAGAATTTCATACTTAAACAGAAGAAGTGGAATTATACCTAAAATATTTCCTTTTTCTCTAAGAATCTTTCGTAAGAAGATACATCTAGAAAATACTTTTCTTTATTATCCATTTTTTATTTATAAACTAAAGAAAGAATTAAATATACTCTTAATATTTAAATAAGAAATTATGTATAATCTCTTTTAAACTAGTTTATATTTTAATTAAATAACTAAAATAATAGGTTATAATTTAAATTTAAGTTATAAATATCAATAGGAATATCAAAAATTCTTAAGCATTTTTTATTAAGTTAATGAGTAACTTAAAAATTAGTAAAATGATAATTACCTTTATATCCTTAAGAATTTAGTAAAAGATTATAAGATTCACAAGCAGACAATCAAATTCAATCTAATTAAACTTAATGGTTAATAATCTGTAATAAAAATATCTAAGTAATTGAACGACAAAATTATTAGTTTTAGGGTTAATTTAGACTGAATTTTATCCCTCTTACGCTTCTAAGCAGTTAATTAGATCCAACTTATTCTTTAACATTAATGACTCAACGATGCAATAATATTCGAATTTTTTTTGATCATGGTTAGCATATATATAAATAATATGCTTTATAATCGAGAATTAACATTAATTAAAAAGTTTCTGGATTTATTAAGATAGAGAAATCAATAAAAAAAAGTAAAAAAGGTGCATATCAAAGGTTAATCACTTTAAAGTTTTTCAAATTTCTCATCTTCTTCTTTTTGCTGAAAATAGTTGCTCTTCAAATAGATGTTTAAAATTCTCTTTTTTCTTCAGCTTCTTCATCTTTTTTATCTACATTTCTGAGGTCGGTTAATTTCCAATTAAAATTTTTCGTGTTTTTCTTTTGCCTTTATCACTGTTTATAATTCTTCCATGATATAAAGTTTCTTTTTACTATATAATTTACTATCAATAAATCAAAAATTTAATTTAGAAGACTTATATATTTTATTTTATCCTTTTTCCTAAAAAGTTTGTGTGTCTTAAATCTCTTTCTTTCTTCAAGTTAGAATTTAAATTTAAATATCTAAATTATCACTAGAGTAATTAAAGGTTAAGGTTATTAATTTATTTTCTATATTGTTTTACAATATTAATGATTAAATAAGAGATTTTGTGATATGGTCTTTGTTTAATTCTTAATATTTTAGTTTTAGAGCTCACTTTTTTTATTTCTTAGATTGCAGCTGTGAAGATCATTAAGGTTTCATCTGAGGATTTAAAAGCAGGACTTAATTTAACTTTTAATTTTATTTATTATATAATAAGATTAGCTAGTTGATATTTATAAAGGAAAAATTATATTTTTTAAGTAGCTAATTAAAGTTAAATTTAATATTTTATATTAAAAATACAATTGCTTCCTTAATATAATAAATTAGGTTTAAATAATTAGTATTATATTTGTTTAGTATCTTATATCATTTTATGTTGATAAAAGCTAACTATTATCTATCAAAATTTTTAAATGTTTTAGTAAGAAATTAGAAAGTTGGGTTATTAGTTTATATATGTTGCATAGTAAATTATTATCTTAATAAGTCTTTTTTTAATTTTCTCAATTGAACCTTTTAAATAGTATGAATCATTATATATAATTGATAAATTAAAAAATCCATTAAATATTCTTAATATTGAAACTGAATATCACAATAAATTTCAATTCTAATAAACCTTAAATTTCTTTTAATTGCTTCAAAATAATTTCGCTATATACTTAAATATTTAAACATTAATATCACGAATTTTTTAACTAATAGAATTAACTAAATTTTGAAAAATTAAATTAAAATAAAAAGAGCAAACTTAATTATATGATATCAATTAAAATAAAATTGGTAAAAGCATTAAATTTATTGCAAGAAAAGCCTTTTAAGCCTCTATAAATACTTTTAATGAGTCTTGCTATCTAGATCTTAACTAAAGGCTATTTAAGCAAATTATTTCTTTGTAGTTTTTTTAGATTTTTTACAAAATACGTTAGTAAATTATTAATCGTCCCTTTATTGACAATAGGATCTCTTTTTAAGGATAACAGATAAGAAGAACATTAATATAGAGATTATTAGTAACAAGATTATCTGAATTTTACTAAATAGATATTAATAATTAGGAATATAATAGTAGCAATAATACTTTTATGAAATATTTTAAAAGTAAGATACAGTATTAGTTATATAAAGTAACCACTTAAAGATTTAAAATATGCCCACTGCAAAGTTATTTATAGAATAATTCTAATAATAATAATATTTCCCATAAGCTACTTATCCGAAATTAAATAAATAATATCCAAGAGAAATAATTATTATATAGAAAGTCAGAACCTAAAGCTATAATTTTCGAAGACCTTTAAGACAGGCATTGGTCAATCGAGATTCTATTTTATCTGTGGAGAATTAGATTAGTTTGAGCATGTTCTGGATTTTAATTGTTATATAGACATGCGGGGAGTGGATAATAGCAAAGATTGAATAATGTGACATTAGAAGATTAATAGCATATGACCAAAACTATATAAATTTGTTTCCAAAAATCAAATTAGAATACATTGATCTACAAATAATAAATTTTCATAGGATGCTATTTAAATGGATAATAGAATTATTTTAACTGAAAAATTAGTGATAAAAAAATTTTCATCTAAAAGAAGAAGTGAAAAACAAGAAAAAGATGAAGAAAATAAGGAATATAAAGAGGAGTAAAAAGAAATGAAATACAAAAGGAAGTATAAAAGGAATGAAATGATGACGAAGATGATCTAGTTGAGGATGAGAATGAAGAAGTGAAAAATTTTAAATAATATTATAACATTTTTATTTAAAAGAAGCAATTCCAACAATGAAAAGATGTCAAAAAAACTATTTTATTAAATTTAAATTTAAAATTCTATGCTTTATTTCTTCAAAAAGATTTTTAAATTATAAAATATATAATGAAATAGTTAAGAAAATAAGGAATTACAGTACTATAAATTTATAATTTCTTATGCTCAAATTAATTAAAGATTATTTGCAAAAAGAAATCATTTTGTTAATAAATTTTATTCTTTTTATTTTATTAATAATATTTTACATTTGGAAATCTAAAATTTAATGATATTAAATAAATTTTTCTATCAAATAATTATTTAACTTTTTAATACTTAAAAAATATCTTTTTTAATTGATAGTATTTTTGTTTAAATTTTTTATTTGATACTAAAAAATAAATATTTTATGGCATAATAAAAATAAGTATAAAAAGTAGGATATACAATTAAAATTTGGTTATTCTTATTTTAATATAAACTATAACTAAATATATAATAAATTATAAATTAATAATAAAAAACGTAATTTATATTAAATATGTATAAAATATAAAATATTAATTTATTAAAAATACCTAAAATTAATTTTATTATATATTTTACTAGTTTAATTGCTAATTTATGGATTTTAATGATTGGTTTATTTAATTTTATATTTATAATTCTCTTTCTGAAATTAGGACTTAAATATTTTAATAAATTGATAGAAAAACTTATCTTTCTTTTTCATATAAGTTTAAATAAAAATATATAAAATTAATTTAAATTTATCTAAATACCTTTATATTGAATTAATTATTAGTAGATCTTAATCTATTTCTAACTTTTTTTAATTAATTAGATTATAAAAATAAATTATTTTAAGATGCTTTTCTTATTAATATGTTTATTTAATTTTCAAAATTTTTTTTGTTATCTTGAAGAAGAATTTAAAATAAATCACCACATTTAAACTTGAAAATTATCTTAAAGTTATTCGTTTGGCAATTTTACAATGAATAATTTTTACTTAAATATAAATATTTTTTCATTATAAGAGATTGCATTATTAAATAAATCCATAAAATTATCTTAATTGTTTATTATTATATTTCGTTGTCTTATTATTAGAGTAATGCCTTATTTAAAATGTTAATTATATACAAAAATTTAGTTTCTTTTTGATTAATTTGAATTAATTAAAAATAATTAATATTTTAATTAATCACTACTATTTTTCCAATATTTATGTTCATCTTTGTTTTAAATTATCTTCTTTTATCCATTTTTTAATTATTTATTTTTTAATTTAGAATTCTTTTTTTAATGTAATTTTTTTTAGCTTTCAAAATTCTTAAAAATAAATTTATGTAAATATCAACTGATATTTACTCATTAAAAAAAGAAATTAAATTAAAAATTTATAAGATTAAAAAAATTTCAATTTAATACTTTTCCAAAATATTTCCACTAAAATGAAGAAAAAACTAAAATATTTTTATTATTAAAAATTTTATTAATCTTATTATATAAATTTGTATTTTAATATAATATAAGATTAAAAGATTTTACTGGACTTTTTTACAAATTTTTGGATTAAAGATAAATATTTAAATTTTTAAATATGTTTATAAATTTTCAATCTTTATTATCTTTTTAAAATACAAATAACTTTGGTAATTTTTATTTTTTCTGATTTTATTGAAATATAATAAATATTATGAGATAAAATTAAAATTTATCTATTTTAAATAAAAACTATTCAAACTTTTAAAATTTCCTTCCATTCTCTTTTTCTTATATCATATCCACAAGTTATAAACTTCCCTTTTTTATTGCATAACTAAAAACTCTATTTTTATTTAATAAAGGCTAAAAATTTGGATAATAATGTTCAGATCGAACGGGGAAATTTGGTCCATGATTTATTATTTATTTAAAATCATATAGAGCTGTACCCTTAAAATTTTAATACTCATCAAATATTATAATTGAATCCAATTCCTTGATAAATAAACTTTGCATCACATGAGATTAAGGTTAAAGTAAATCTTCTAACTTAAGCCATTAATCTTTTATACAAACATATTAATAAATGTCTTTACTCATTTTTCCTGTATATCCACCTATACTATAAACACTTTATGTTTGCATAAGTTACTCCATTTCCTGTTGCACTCAAAGGACAATTTTAAATAGATTTAGATTTTTTTTTCAGATTAAACACTTCACAATTTGCATCTTTATATTCATGTTATGAGTTTATAACATATAGCAGTTTATTTTATTTATCGAGAGTTAGTTTATTTCCCTCATAATGTGTATTGATTTGTATTCTTTTAAAATAGTCTGATTTTCAAAGAAAATTAGAGAGTTTTTAATCACCGAGTTGAAATATAAATGTTTTAGAATCTTTCATATTCTTATTTTCTATTTCTAAGATGTTTTATTTTCTAAGTTTAAGTATCTCAAATTTATAACTTGATTCCCGTAAGTTTATAAACAACGTACTTTGACAGTTCAGTGTAGCATAGATTAGGTAAAATTTCATACTTAAACAGAAGAAGCGGAATTTTAGCTAAAATATTTCCTTTTTCTCTAAGAATCTTTCGTAAGAAGATACATCTAGAAAAATACTTTTCTTTATTTTCCATTTATAACTATTAAATAAAAATAAAATAGTGAAATGCAATTAAAATGATTTAAATTTAAAATTTCTTCCACTAGAAATTATTTAAAATTATTTAAAAATATTTAAAATAATAAAAATGATAAAAATTAATTCCTTGTAATTTAGGAGGTAAATAATAAATTGCTAAAAATTATTCCTAGCAAATTTAAAGATTATTAAGAATATTTTTCTTAACTAAGTAAAGATTTTTATAATTTTGAGGAAAGAAAAGAGTATAATTCAAATGGAGAGTTTAAAATAATACTTTAGTTCTATTTTTTATTTATAAATTATCTATTGAAATAAGAAAATATTTGTTTATTAAGTATTTTTTATAAATCAATAACATTTCTTCTAGAAAGTAAAAGTTTATCTCTTTAAGTTGCGAAACACAATAGTTTCAGAGTATTTTAAATTCTTTGTTCATTAATTAAGAGATAAAAGATATTAAAACTTGGATTTCTGAGATATCAATTCTTCTAAATGAAGTTAAATTTTTAAGAGTTATTAAATAAATAATTTAAAACTAAAATGAGAATAGCAAATAAAGGCAAAATTAAAATCTTTAATTAAGATTATATATAAAAATATATAAAATAATTAAATATTATTTCATCATTTTATTTTCCTTTAGAAAATTATATTTATAACTTTATTATTTTGCGTCTATTTATAAATACAATTTTGATATGCTAAATGTTAATAATATTTAATTAATATTCTAAATATTTGATTTTCTTTAAAAAGAATAATATTATTTATTAAGCGTAAAGTTTAATTTCTGATTTAATTACATTTTTTTTATGATTAAGAAAAAAATATTATTATTTACTATTTAAAAATTAAATTTAATGTGAAAGGATTTTATCTTAATTTTTTTATTTTTATCACAAAAATGTATATTTTTTATAAATATTTATATTGAAATAAATTAAAAAATTTGCTAAAATAATATATAACACTTAATTTGTTAATTCCCTTCACTTCTAATTTTGAAGACTTTGACTGACAATTATTAAAACTAGCATACTAATTATTATCTCTAAGCTATTTTATAAATTTTATTTACTCTAATCAACATCATTATCTACTCCATATGAGCAAAATTAATAATTCACTAAAATTTAAAATAATTAATATTACTAAAAATTCTAATCTAAAATAGTTCTTTACCTAGATGTCCCAAACTATGAAAATTTGTAATCGACTAATATTAAAATGATTAAGAAATATCTAATGTATAAGATAAACTTCAATTAAGTATATTTAAGATAATAAATTAATAATAAAAATATAAGTTTAAATAGTAGGAATTCTAATAAAAATTAGAGAAAAATAAAGAATATCATTTTTAAATAAGAGCTATTAATTTTATGACTATTACTAAAAACATATTATGAATAATAGTTCAGTATAAACTATAATTAAACCTGATTCATTTTTTACACCAATATTCTAATTTTTTAAGTAAGTATTATCAAGAAATTTATAAGATATTATAAACATAATAGTTAAAATAGAAAAACTATTTGGAATTATTTACTCTTAGTCTTTTTTACTTATAGTTTTTTCTAGCTTATAAATGAAAATAATTTTGATGACAGTAATATTTAATAATTATATGAAGTGATTACATTTTTTATATTTAATAGTTTTTCTATAAAATCTTAATCCATATTAAAATTTTGAATGTTCTACATTTTTAAATTTTATTAGCAAAAGTAATAAAGCTAATTCGTAGAATTGATTATCATTTAATATTATTTATTTTAATTAAAACTATTAATTAATATCTAATTTAATTTAATTTTTATAATATTTTAAATTTAGTTTTTTAATAAATTAAAATCTTTGTTTTAATTTATATTGCAAAACAATTTTAAATTTATGTTTAATTTATATCATTTTGTAGGATCTATTTTTATTTTAAACTCTTAAATAATATTCTAAATTTTAATTTCCAATTATTTATATAGTATAAGTTAAATAATTTTCATTACAAATTTCTTATTATCAATTTATTATATTTTATAAAAATATGCTTCAAATCAAAATACATTTACGTATTATTATTTATTTCATATTGCTAATTATTAATGTCAACAATTCTTATATCTTAAAAATATTAATTAAACTTTTCCTTCTTATAATCTTAACAATGTATTACCTTTTAAAATTAAGACATTTTTAATTATAATCTTTTATTTGCGAATCATATATGATAATGATAATTAAATTAAAATGTTCAACAGTGCCAATCTGGACACCGTTTAAAATAAGTTGTTTTTATCAGCAACATTTCTCATCATTCTTGACTTTCTAATGAAATTATCTTCACTAAGGTCTTCTCAGTTTCTTTGATTTCTTGTTCTTATTATTTCAAAAGGTACTTCACATCATTTTCTTCTGTAAATATCTCCATACTAGTTGCAATAGAGCCTCTAATATTTTTCTTATTCTTTACGCCTAAATTTTCTCTTGAAATTCTAAAATTTTTAGCAATTCTTGTACAATGTCACTTACTCTTACAGTAGTAGCATTTCTTCCTTACTTATCTGATTGGTTTTCGATTTATAACCTCTTTTATTCTATCTCCATCTAATTTGTCTAGTTAGTTATGTTTGTGCTAATTTCTTTTGGTTAATAAACTCCAACTCTTGTTTTTATACGATATTTCTAAGCCTTGATGTTTCTTATCTATGTTCAGTTTAAATGTTCCAATATGCTTGTAGTTCCTTTCTTAATTAATAATTCTAATCTCTAAGTTATCTTATCCAAGTGATAATAAGTTTCTTAGTTCTTAATTTTCCTACTTAAGCACTTTAATCTCTTCCTAGAGATTGGATATTTCAAATACTAACTGTTAAATATTGATTTCCTTTTTAATTATCTTTGATGGAAGTTCTTTTCCTGCTATTATATTAGATTCCTTTCTTTTTATTACTTTAGAGGTGTTTATTATAGTTATTAGGTTCTTTATTAGTTTTGTAGTGAGGAAAAGAAGACTCTTGATACTTTTTTTATGCCTGCTTTTTCTCTAGAGCTTTTTTCTCTTCTTTGCTTAAGAAAATGCTGAGAAAAAGATTTAAGACTGCATTTTTATTTGAATTTTGCGAATCATATATTTATAGATTTTTAATAAAAGTTTATAAGATTAAATCAAATTTAGTTAATTTAAATCATTTTAAATTTATAATTTTCAAATCTTTATTTTATAAAATGTAAGCGCACCTTTTCTAGAACGAAAGCGCTTAGCTTTGTAAAATTCTATTTTTAAGAAAAATAGCAAAGAAGGGTTAAGCAAATTAAAATGAGCTTATTTTGGTAGAATTCCCTTTTTACTTAGCAATTTGAAATATTTCCAAATTTATCTGCTTTACCTTGTAAGTTCATTTGAAGCGAAAAAATGAAAACTTCAAATTTTAGAATTGAAAATGAGTGAAAATCATAAGCACATAAAATGGTGTATTCAAGTCAGCATTGATGGAACCAAAACTTAAGCCTGGCTTAATTTATGAATTGGATTTTGAAATATATCAAAATAGAGCTTTTGATATTAAACTAGGATTATGTAAAAGTTCTTTTATTAATTTGAAACCTGTTTTTCAAATAACAATTTAGGTTGATCATGGTTTTCAGGTGAAGGAGAATTGAGACATAAATCTGGAAAAACTAGCAAAAAATATGGAACAAAAACGACTTAAAAAAACATTATAAAAATGATAGTAGACACAAAAAAAGGAAATTTAAGCTACGATTTAAATGGAAAAAACTAGGAATCGCTTTTTAAAATGTACCTGCGTTTAAAACTGTGAAATAAATGTTGCAATCAGCTTTAATGCAGATAATAGTTATTGCAAGCTATTAAAATCAAAAATGAAATACCTTTCTAAAAGACAGTAAAGAGAAAAACTGAAAACTAAAATTAAAAAAATAAATTTATTTTATAAGTAGATTAGAATATAAGCATTTTAAGATAAATATAATTTTAAAGTTTAAATATTCATTAATAAAATACGTTAAATATATTTTTATCTAAGTTCATTATTTTCAGTATTTACCAATTACTCGCAGATTCGTATTTTATCTGTTCTTGTTTTTAATTATTACCAATTTCTCTTTTAATTAATTTTAATAAATCTCATAAATAATTTTTATTGATAGACTTTAGCTTTTCATCAATTTTATAACTTGGAAACTTCAATAATTTATTCAATTTTTTTAATTTTCATTCTGATTATCTTTTATTTTTTAATTTCCAAATTAGTAAATTAATACTAATTCTAATTTATCTTAGAATAATTATAAAATAAAATATATTTTTATCAAATTTATCATCTAAATCTATAAAATTCTATAATTCTAAGTTTTTATTGTAAAAAGTGGATGTCGGCCGCTGCAGAAAAACTAAAGGTAATCTTGTGCAGTGTATACTGCATTGTGAGTAACCTCGCACTAGATACCACAACGGGTAGAGTGGACAAGCTCAGAAGAGATAAACCTAATTCGTTTGAGGGTTCTCTCTAGCAGTATGAAAATTTGACTGAAGGGTTTGCTAATGACTAATTATTAATTCTTATTTGAACCTTATTCAAGATGACTGAAGTATTTAATTTAAGATTTATGGATAATATTAATAAGAAGATTCCCCATATAGAGAAGCTGTAGTGATTAATTGGACGAATAGAATAAAAATCAAGAAGCAATAGAACAATTTTTTAATATTGAATATTAATAATAAAAGAGCTGAGCACCAATGAGGTGCTTCGTGCTCTATAATCATCTTTATTTATTAGTTAATTAAATTTAAAAACAAAAAAATTTAGAAATATATAAATATAAAATATTATTTATTAATATTTTTTTCAACATTTTTTTTAATCTGAATTAAATTTTAGATGAATGAAACTAAAATCTGAAAAAATCTCATATATATAGATTAATCAAAATTAATATCTTAAATATAAATTATGAATAATAGAAATATAATATTACGTAAATTAAAAAAATCCAATGTAAAAACTAAAAATTTATTATTTTTAATAAAAAGTTAAAAGTTAAATCTCTCAAATTTTAAAAATTTCTTCCATTCTCTTTTTCTTATATCATATTCACAAAGATCATAAGAATCAAAATTTTATTGCATAACTAAATACTCTCTTTTTATTTAACAAAGGCTAGAAATTTGGATAATTTCCTTCAGATAAAACAGGAAAATTTGGCCCATGCTTTATTATTTATTTAAAATCATATAGAGCTGTACCCTTAAAATACTAATACTCATCAAAAAGCAATATTGAATCTAGCTCCTTTATAAATAAACTTTGTATCATATGAGATTTAGGTTATAGTAAATATTCTAATTTAAGTCATTAGTCTTTTATACAAATATATTAATAAATATCTTTGCTCATTTATCCTGCATATCCACCTATACTATAAACATTTTCTTTTGCATAAGTTACTCCATTTCCTCTAGCATTATAAGGACAATTTTAAATGGATTTAGATTATTAAGTTCTCATATCAAAGACCTCACAATTTGCATCTTTATATTCATGTTATGAGTTTATCACATATAGTAGATTATTTTATTTATCGAGAGTTAGTTTATTTCGCTCATAATGTATGTATTAGTTTGCACTCTTTTAAAATAGTTTAATTTTCACAGAAAATTAGAGAGTTTTTTGAAAAAATAAGCTTTTAATCATCCAGTTAAAATATAAATGTTTTTGGATTTTTCATATTCTTATTTTCTATTTCTAAGAGTTTTGTTTTCTAAGTTTAGGCATCTCAAATTTATAACTTGATTTCCCGTAAGTTTATAACAACGTATTTTGACAGTTCTAAATAGCATAGGTTTGGTAGAATTTCATACTTAAACAGAAGAAATGGAATTTTACCTAAAATATTTCCTTTTTCTCTAAGAATCTTTCGTAAGAAGATACATCTAGAAAAATACTTTTCTTTATTATCCATTTTTTTATTTATAAACTAAAGAAAGAATTAAATATACTCTTAATATTTAAATAAGAAATTTATGTATAATCTCTTTTAAACTAGTTTATATTTTAATTAAATAACTAAAATAATAGGTTATAATTTAAATTTAAGTTATAAATATCAATAGGAATATCAAAAATTCTTAAGCATTTTTTATTTAAGTTAATGAGTAACTTAAAAATTAGTAAAATGATAATTACCTTTATATCCTTAAGAATTTAGTAAAAAGATTATAAGATTCACAAGCAGACAATCAAATTCAATCTAAATTAAACTTAATGGTTAATAATCTGTAATTAAAATATCTAAGTAATTGAACGACAAATTATTAGTTTTAGGGTTAATTTAGACTGAATTTTATCCCTCTTACGCTTCTAAGCAGTTAATTAGATCCAACTTATTCTTTAACATTAATGACTCAACGATGCAATAATATTTGAATTTTTTTTGAATCATGGTTAGCATATATATAAATAATATGCTTTATAATCGAGAATTAACATTAATTAAAAAAGTTTCTGGATTTATTAAGATAGAGAAATCAATACAAAAAAGTAAAAAAGGTGCATATCAAAGGTTAATCACTTTAAAGTTTTTCAAATTTCTCATCTTCTTCTTTTTGCTGAAAATAGTTGCTCTTCAAATAGATGTTTAAAATTCTCTTTTTTCTTCAGCTTCTTCATCTTTTTATCTACATTTCTAGGTCGGTTAATTTCCAATTAAAATTTTTCGTGTTTTTCTTTTGCCTTTATCACTGTTTATAATTCTTCCATGATATAAAGTTTCTTTTTACTATATAATTTACTATCAATAAATCAAAAATTTAATTTAGAAGACTTATATATTTTATTTTATCCTTTTTTCCTAAAAAGTTTGTGTGTCTTAAATCTCTTTCTTTCTTCAAGTTAGAATTTAAATTTAAATATCTAAATTATCACTAGGAGTAATTAAAGGTTAAGGTTATTAATTTATTTTCTATATTATTTTACAATATTAATGATTAAATAAGAGATTTTGTGATATGGTCTTTGTTTAATTCTTAATATTTTAGTTTTAGAGCTCACTTTTTTTATTTCTTAGATTGCAGCTGTGAAGATCATTTAAGGTTTCATCTAAGGATTTAAAAGCAGGACTTAATTTAACTTTTAATTTTATTTATTATATAATAAGATTAGCTAGTTGATATTTATAAAGGAAAAATTATATTTTTTAAGTAGCTAATTAAAGTTAAAATTTAATATTTTATATTAAAAATACAATTGCTTCCTTAATATAATAAATTAGGTTTAAATAATTAGTATTATATTTTTTAGTATCTTATATCATTTTATGTTGATAAAAAGCTAACTATTATCTATCAAAATTTTTAAATGTTTTAGTAAGAAATTAGAAAGTTGGGTTATTAGTTTATATATGTTGCATAGTAAATTATTATCTTAATAAGTCTTTTTTTAATTTTCTCAAATTGAACCTTTTAAATAGTATGAATCATTATATATAATTGATAAATTAAAAAATCCATTAAATATTCTTAATATTGAAACTGAATATCACAATAAATTTCAATTCTAATAAACCTTAAATTTCTTTTAATTGCTTCAAAATAATTTCGCTATATACTTAAATATTTAAACATTAATATCAAGAATTTTTTAACTAATAGAATTAACTAAATTTTGAAAAAATTAAATTAAAATAAAAAGAGCAAACTTAATTATATGATATCAATTAAAATAAAATTGGTAAAAGCATTAAATTTATTGCAAGAAAAGCCTTTTAAGCCTCTATAAATACTTTTAATGAGTCTTGCTATCTAGATCTTAACTAAAGGCTATTTAAGCAAATTATTTCTTTGTAGTTTTTTTAGATTTTTTACAAAATACGTTAGTAAATTATTAATCGTCCTTTATTGACAATAGGATCTCTTTTTAAGGATAACAGATAAGAAGAACATTAATATAGAGATTATTAGTAACAAGATTATCTGAATTTTACTAAATAGATATTAATAATTAGAATATAATAGTAGCAATAATACTTTTATGAAATATTTAAAAGTAAGATACAGTATTAGTTATATAAAGTAACCACTTAAAGATTTAAAAATATGCCCACTGCAAAGTTATTTATAGAATAATTCTAATAATAATAATATTTCCCATAAGCTACTTATCCGAAATTAAATAAATAATATCCAAGAGAAATACCTAACATATAGAAACTCAGAAAAGCTATAATTTTCGAAGACCTTTAAGACAGGCATTGGTCAATCGAGATTCTATTTTATCTGTGGAGAATTAGATTAGTTTGAGCATGTTCTGGATTTTGATTGTTATATAGACATGCGGGGAGTGGATAATAGCAAAGATTGAATAATGTGACATTAGAAGATTAATAGCATATGACCAAAACTATATAAATTTGTTTCCAAAAATCAAATTAGAATACATTGATCTACAAATAATAAATTTTCATAGGATGCTATTTAAATGGATAATAGAATTATTTTAACTGAAAAATTAGTGATAAAAAAATTTTCATCTAAAAGAAGAAGTGAAAAACCAAGAAAAAGATGAAGAAAATAAGGAATATAAAGAGGAGTAAAAGAAATGAAATACAAAAGGAAGTATAAAAGGAATGAAATGATGACGAAGATGATCTAGTTGAGGATGAGAATGAAGAAGTGAAAAATTTTAAATAATATTATAACATTTTTATTTAAAAGAAGCAATTCCAACAATGAAAAGATGTCAAAAAACTATTTTATTTAAATTTAAATTTAAAATTCTATGCTTTATTTCTTCAAAAAGATTTTTAAATTATAAAATATATAATGAAATAGTTAAGAAAATAAGGAATTACAGTACTATAAATTTATAATTTCTTATGCTCAAATTTAATTAAAGATTATTTGCAAAAAGAAAATCATTTTGTTAATAAATTTTATTCTTTTATTTTATTAATAATATTTTACATTTGGAAATCTAAAATTTAATGATATTAAATAAATTTTTCTATCAAATAATTATTTAACTTTTTAATACTTAAAAAATATCTTTTTTAATTGATAGTATTTTTGTTTAAATTTTTTATTTGATACTTAAAAAATAAATATTTTATGGCATAATAAAAAAATAAGTATAAAAAGTAGGATATACAATTAAAATTTGGTTATTCTTATTTTAATATAAACTATAACTAAATATATAATAAATTATAAATTAATAATAAAAAACGTAATTTATATTAAATATGTATAAAATATAAAATATTAATTTATTAAAAATACCTAAAATTAATTTTATTATATATTTTACTTAGTTTAATTGCTAATTTATGGATTTTAATGATTGGTTTATTTAATTTTATATTTATAATTCTCTTTCTGAAATTAGGACTTAAATATTTTAATAAATTGATAGAAAAACTTATCTTTCTTTTTCATATAAGTTTAAATAAAAATATATAAAATTAATTTAAATTTATCTAAATACCTTTATATTGAATTAATTATTAGTAGATCTTAATCTATTTCTAACTTTTTTTAATTAATTTAGATTATAAAAATAAATTATTTTAAGATGCTTTTCTTATTAATATGTTTATTTAATTTTCAAAATTTTTTTTGTTATCTTGAAGAAGAATTTTAAAATAAATCACCACATTTAAACTTGAAAATTATCTTAAAGTTATTCGTTTGGCAATTTTACAATTGAATAATTTTTACTTAAATATAAATATTTTTTCATTATAAGAGATTGCATTATTAAATAAATCCATAAAATTATCTTAAATTGTTTATTATTATATTTCGTTGTCTTATTATTAGAGTAATGCCTTATTTAAAATGTTAATTATATACAAAAATTTAGTTTCTTTTTGATTAATTTGAATTAATTAAAAATAATTAATATTTTAATTAATCACTACTATTTTTCCAATATTTATGTTCATCTTTTTTTTTAATTATTCTTCTTTTTATCCATTTTTTTTAATTATTTATTTTTTTAATTTTAGAATTCTTTTTTTAATGTAATTTTTTTTAGCTTTCAAAATTCTTAAAAATAAATTTATGTAAATATCAACTGATATTTACTCATTAAAAAAAGAAATTAAATTAAAAATTTATAAGATTAAAAAAATTTCAATTTAATACTTTTCCAAAATATTTCCACTAAAATGAAGAAAAAACTAAAATATTTTTATTATTAAAAATTTTATTAATCTTATTATATAAATTTGTATTTTAATATAATATAAGATTAAAAGATTTTACTGGACTTTTTACAAATTTTTGGATTAAAGATAAATATTTAAATTTTTAAATATGTTATAAATTTTCAATCTTTTATCTTTTTAAAATACAAATAACTTTGGTAATTTTTATTTTTTCTGATTTTATTGAAATATAATAAATATTATGAGATAAAATTAAAATTTATCTATTTTAAATAAAAACTATTCAAACTTTTAAAATTTCCTTCCATTCTCTTTTTCTTATATCATATCCACAAGTTTATAAACTTCCTTTTTTATTGCATAACTAAAAACTCTATTTTTATTTAATAAAGGCTAAAAATTTGGATAATAATGTTCAGATCGAACGGGGAAATTTGGTCCATGATTTATTATTTATTTAAAATCATATAGAGCTGTACCCTTAAAATTTTAATACTCATCAAATATTATAATTGAATCCAATTCCTTGATAAATAAACTTTGCATCACATGAGATTAAGGTTAAAGTAAATCTTCTAACTTAAGCCATTAATCTTTTATACAAACATATTAATAAATGTCTTTACTCATTTTTCCTGTATATCCACCTATACTATAAACACTTTATTTTGCATAAGTTACTCCATTTCCTGTTGCACTCAAAGGACAATTTTAAATAGATTTAGATTTTTTTTTCAGATTAAACACTTCACAATTTGCATCTTTATATTCATGTTATGAGTTTATAACATATAGCAGTTTATTTTATTAATCAAGAGTTAGTTTATTTCCCTCATAATTGTGTATTGATTTGTATTCTTTTAAAATAGTCTGATTTTCAAAGAAATTAGATAGTTTTTTAATCACCGAGTTGAAATATAAATGTTTTAGAATCTTTCATATTCTTATTTTCTATTTCTAAGAGTTTTATTTTCTAAGTTTAAGTATCTCAAATTTATAACTTGATTTCCCGTAAGTTTATAACAACGTACTTTGACAGTTCAGTGTAGCATAGATTAGGTAAAATTTCATACTTAAACAGAAGAAGCGGAATTTTAGCTAAAATATTTCCTTTTTCTCTAAGAATCTTTCGTAAGAAGATACATCTAGAAAAATACTTTTCTTTATTTTCCATTTATAACTATTAAATAAAAATAAAATAGTGAAATGCAATTAAAATGATTTAAATTTAAAATTTCTTCCACTAGAAATTATTTAAAATTATTTAAAAATATTTAAAATAATAAAAAATGATAAAAATTAATTCCTTGTAATTTAGGAGGTAAATAATAAATTGCTAAAAATTATTCCTAGCAAATTTAAAGATTATTAAGAATATTTTTCTTAACTAAGTAAAGATTTTTATAATTTTGAGGAAAGAAAAGAGTATAATTCAAATGGAGAGTTTAAAATAATACTTTAGTTCTATTTTTTATTTATAAATTATCTATTGAAATAAGAAAATATTTTGTTTATTAAGTATTTTTTATAAATCAATAACATTTCTTCTAGAAAGTAAAAGTTTATCTCTTTAAGTTGCGAAACACAATAGTTTCAGAGTATTTTAAATTCTTTGTTCATTAATTAAGAGATAAAAGATATTAAAACTTGGATTTCTGAGATATCAATTCTTCTAAATGAAGTTAAATTTTTAAGAGTTATTAAATAAATAATTTAAAACTAAAATGAGAATAGCAAATAAAGGCAAAATTAAAATCTTTAATTAAGATTATTATATAAAATATATAAAATAATTAAATATTATTTCATCATTTTATTTTCCTTTAGAAAATTATATTTATAACTTTATTATATTTTGCGTCTATTTATAAATACAATTTTGATATGCTAAATGTTAATAATATTTAATTAATATTCTAAATATTTGATTTTCTTTAAAAAGAATAATATTATTTATTAAGCGTAAAAGTTTAATTTCTGATTTAATTACATTTTTTTTATGATTAAGAAAATATTATTATTTACTATTTAAAAATTAAATTTAATGTGAAAGGATTTTATCTTAATTTTTTTATTTTTATCACAAAAATGTATATTTTTTATAAATATTTATATTGAAATAAATTAAAAAATTTGCTAAAATAAATATATAACACTTAATTTGTTAATTCCCTTCACTTCTAATTTTGAAGACTTTGACTGACAATTATTAAAACTAGCATACTAATTATTATCTCTAAGCTATTTTATAAATTTTATTTACTCTAATCAACATCATTATCTACTCCATATGAGCAAAATTAATAATTCACTAAAATTTAAAATAATTAATATTACTAAAAAATTCTAATCTAAAATAGTTCTTTACCTAGATGTCCAAACTATGAAAATTTGTAATCGACTAATATTAAAATGATTAAGAAATATCTAATGTATAAGATAAACTTCAATTAAGTATATTTAAGATAATAAATTAATAATAAAAATATAAGTTTAAATAGTAGGAATTCTAATAAAATTAGAGAAAAATAAAGAATATCATTTTTAAATAAGAGCTATTAATTTTATGACTATTACTAAAAACATATTATGAATAATAGTTCAGTATAAACTATAATTAAACCTGATTCATTTTTTACACCAATATTCTAATTTTTTAAGTAAGTATTATCAAGAAATTTATAAGATATTATAAACATAATAGTTAAAATAGAAAACTATTTGGGAATTATTTTACTCTTAGTCTTTTTTACTTATAGTTTTTTTCTAGCTTATAAATGAAAATAATTTTGATGACAGTAATATTTAATAATTTATATGAAGTGATTACATTTTTTATAATTTAATAGTTTTTCTATAAAATCTTAATCCATATTAAATTTTTGAATGTTCTACATTTTTAAATTTTATTAGCAAAAGTAATAAAGCTAATTCGTAGAATTGATTATCATTTAATATTATTTATTTTAATTAAAACTATTAATTAATATCTAATTTAATTTAATTTTTAATAATATTTTAAATTTAGTTTTTTAATAAATTAAATCTTTGTTTTAATTTATATTGCAAAACAATTTTAAATTTATGTTTAATTTATATCATTTTGTAGGATCTATTTTTATTTTAAACTCTTAAATAATATTCTAAATTTTAATTTCCAATTATTTATATAGTATAAGTTAAATAATTTTCATTACAAATTTCTTATTATCAATTTATTATATTTTTATAAAAATATGCTTCAAAATCAAAATACATTTACGTATTATTATTTATTTCATATTGCTAATTATTAATGTCAACAATTCTTATATCTTAAAAATATTAATTAAACTTTTCCTTCTTATAATCTTAACAATGTATTACCTTTTAAAATTAAGACATTTTTTAATTATAATCTTTTATTTGCGAATCATATATGATAATGATAATTAAATTAAAATGTTCAACAGTGCTAATCTGGACACCGTTTTAAAATAAGTTGTTTTATCAGCAACACTTCTCAACATTCTTGACTTTCTAATGAAATTATCTTCACTAAGGTCTTCTCAGTTTCTTTGATTTCTTGTTTCTTATTATTTCAAAAGGTACTTCACATCATTTTCTTCTGTAAATATCTCCATGCTAGTTGCAATAGAGCCTCTAATATTTTTCTTATTCTTTACGCCTAAATTTTCTCTTGAAATTCTAAAATTTTTAGCAATTCTTGTACAAATGTCACTTACTCTTACAGTAGTAGCATTTCTTCCTTACTTACCGGATTGGTTTTCGATTTATAACCTCTTTTTATTCTATCTCCATCTAATTTGTCTAATTAGTTATGTTTGTGCTAATATTCTTTTGCTTAATAAACTCCAACTCTTGTTTTTATACGATATTTCTAAGCCTTGTTGTTTCTTATCTATGTTCAGTTTAAATGTTCCAATATGCTTGTAGTTCCCTTTCTTAATTAATAATTCTAATCTCTAAGTTATCTTATCCAAGCGATAATAAGTTTCTTAGTTCTTAATTTTCCTACTTAAGCACTTTAATCTCTTCCTAGAGATTGGATATTTCAAATACTAACTGTTAAATATTTATTTCCTTTTTAATTATCTTTGATGGAAGTTCTTTTCCTGCTATTATATTAGATTCCTTTCTTTTTATTACTTTAGGAGGTGTTTATTATAGTTATTAGGTTCTTTATTAGTTTTATAGTGAGGAGAAGAAGACTCTTGATACTTTTTATTCTAGAGCTTTTTATCTTCTTTGCTCAAGAAAAAGCTGAGAACAAGATTTTAAGACTCCATTTTTATTTGAATTTTGCGAATCATATATTTATAGATTTTTAATAAAAGTTTATAAGATTAAATCAAATTTAGTTAATTTAAATCATTTTAAATTTATAATTTTCAAATCTTTATTTTATAAAATGTAAGCGCACCTTTTCTAGAACGAAAGCGCTTAGCTTTGTAAAATTCTATTTTTAAGAAAAATAGCAAAGAAGGGTTAAGCAAATTAAAATGGAGCTTATTTTGGTAGAATTCCCTTTTTACTTAGCAAATTTGAAATATTTCCAAATTTATCTGCTTTACCTTGTAAGTTCATTTGAAGCGAAAAAATGAAAACTTCAAATTTTAGAATTGAAAATGAAGTGAAAATCATAAGCACATAAAATGGTGTATTCAAATCAGCATTGATGGAACCAAAACTTAAGCCTGGCTTAATTTATGAATTGGATTTTGAAATATATCAAAATAGAGCTTTTGATATTAAACTAGGATTATGTAAAAGTTCTTTTAATTAATTTGAAACCTGTTTTTCAAATAACAATTTAGGTTGATCATGGTTTTCAGGTGAAGGAGAATTGAGACATAAATCTGGAAAAACTAGTAAAAAATATGGAACAAAAACGACTTAAAAAAACATTATAAAAATGATAGTAGACACAAAAAAAGGAAATTTAAGCTACGATTTAAATGGAAAAAACTAAGGAATCGCTTTTTAAAATGTACCTGCGTTTAAAACTGGTGAAATAAATGTTGCAATCAGCTTTAATGCAGATAATAGTTATTGCAAGCTATTAAAATCAAAAATGAAATACCTTTCTAAAAGACAGTAAAGAGAAAAACTGAAAACTAAAATTAAAAAAATAAATTTATTTTATAAGTAGATTAGAATATAAGCATTTTAAAGATAAATATAATTTTAAAGTTTAAATATTCATTAATAAAATACGTTAAATATATTTTTTATCTAAGTTCATTATTTTCAGTATTTACCAATTACTCGCAGATTCGTATTTTATCTGTTCTTGTTTTAATTATTACCAATTTCTCTTTTAATTAATTTTAATAAATCTCATAAATAATTTTTATTGATAGACTTTAGCTTTTCATCAAATTTTATAACTTGGAAACTTCAATAATTTATTCAAATTTTTTTAATTTTCATTCTGATTATCTTTTATTTTTTAATTTCCAAATTAGTAAATTAATACTAATTCTAATTTATCTTAGAATAATTATAAAATAAAATATATTTTTATCAAATTTATCATCTAAATCTATAAAATTCTATAATTCTAAGTTTTTATTGTAAAAAGTGGATGTCGGCCGCTGCAGAAAAACTAAAAGGTAATCTTGTGCAGTGTATACTGCATTGTGAGTAACCTCGCACTAGATACCACAACGGGTAGAGTGGACAAGCTCAGAAGAGATAAACCTAACTCGTTTGAGGGTTCTCTCTAGCAGTATGAAAATTTGACTGAAGGGTTTGCTAATGACTAATTATTAATTCTTATTTGAACCTTATTCAAGATGACTGAAGTATTTAATTTAAGATTTATGGATAATTATTAATAAGAAGATTCCCCATATAGAGAAGCTGTAGTGATTAATTGGACGAATAGAATAAAATCAAGAAGCAATAGAACAATTTTTTAATATTGAATATTAATAATAAAAGAGCTGAGCACCAATGAGGTGCTTCGTGCTCTATAATCATCTTTATTTATTAGTTAATTAAATTTAAAAACAAAAAAATTTAGAAATATATAAAATATAAAATATTATTTATTAATATTTTTTTCAACATTTTTTTAATCTGGAATTTAAATTTTAGATGAATGAAACTAAAATCTGAAAAAATCTCATATATATAGATTAATCAAAATTAATATCTTAAATATAAATTATGAATAATAGAAATATAATATTACGTAAATTAAAAAAATCCAATGTAAAAACTAAAAATTTATTATTTTTAATAAAAAGTTAAAAGTTAAATCTCTCAAATTTTAAAAATTTTCTTCCATTCTCTTTTTCTTATATCATATTCACAAAGATCATAAGAATCAAAATTTATTGCATAACTAAATACTCTCTTTTTATTTAACAAAGGCTAGAAATTTGGATAATTTCCTTCAGATAAAACAGGAAAATTTGGCCCATGCTTTATTATTTATTTAAAATCATATAGAGCTGTACCCTTAAAATACTAATACTCATCAAAAAGCAATATTGAATCTAGCTCCTTTATAAATAAACTTTGTATCATATGAGATTTAGGTTATAGTAAATATTCTAATTTAAGTCATTAGTCTTTTATACAAATATATTAATAAATATCTTTGCTCATTTATCCTGCATATCCACCTATACTATAAACACTTTATTTTGCATAAGTTACTCCATTTCCTGTTGCACTCAAAGGACAATTTTAAATGGATTTAGATTATTAAGTTCTCATATCAAAGACCTCACAATTTGTATCTTTATATTCATGTTATGAGTTTATCACATATAGTAGATTATTTTATTTATCGAGAGTTAGTTTATTTCGCTCATAATTATGTATTAGTTTGTATTCTTTTAAAATAGTCTGATTTTCACAGAAAATTAGAGAGTTTTTTGAAAAAATAAGCTTTTAATCATCCAGTTAAAATATAAATGTTTTTGGATTTTTCATATTCTCATTTTCTATTTCTAAGAGTTTTGTTTTCTAAGTTTAGGCATCTCAAATTTATAACTTGATTTCCCGTAAGTTTATAACAACGTATTTTGACAGTTCTAAATAGCATAGGTTTGGTAGAATTTCATACTTAAACAGAAGAAATGGAATTTTACCTAAAATATTTCCTATTTCTCTAAGAATCTTTCGTAAGAAGATACATCTAGAAAAATACTTTTCTTTATTATCCATTTTTTTATTTATAAACTAAAGAAAAGAATTAAATATACTCTTAATATTTAAATAAGAAATTTATGTATAATCTCTTTTAAACTAGTTTATATTTTAATTAAATAACTAAAATAATAGGTTATAATTTAAATTTAAGTTATAAATATCAATAGGAATATCAAAAATTCTTAAGCATTTTTTATTTAAGTTAATGAGTAACTTAAAAATTAGTAAAATGATAATTACCTTTATATCCTTAAGAATTTAGTAAAAAGATTATAAGATTCACAAGCAGACAATCAAATTCAATCTAAATTAAACTTAATGGTTAATAATCTGTAATTAAAATATCTAAGTAATTGAACGACAAATTATTAGTTTTAGGGTTAATTTAGACTGAATTTTATCCTTCTTACGCTTCTAAGCAGTTAATTAGATCCAACTTATTCTTTAACATTAATGACTCAACGATGCAATAATATTTGAATTTTTTTTGAATCATGGTTAGCATATATATAAATAATATGCTTTATAATCGAGAATTAACATTAATTAAAAAAGTTTCTGGGTTTATTAAGATAGAGAAATCAATAAAAAAAAGTAAAAAAGGTGCATATCAAAGGTTAATCACTTTAAAGTTTTTCAAATTTCTCATCTTCTTCTTTTTGCTGAAAATAGTTGCTCTTCAAATAGATGTTTAAAATTCTCTTTTTTCTTCAGCTTCTTCATCTTTTTATCTACATTTCTAGGTCGGTTAATTTCCAATTAAAATTTTTCGTGTTTTTCTTTTGCCTTTATCACTGTTTATAATTCTTCCATGATATAAAGTTTCTTTTTACTATATAATTTACTATCAATAAATCAAAAATTTAATTTAGAAGACTTATATATTTTATTTTATCCTTTTTTCCTAAAAAGTTTGTGTGTCTTAAATCTCTTTCTTTCTTCAAGTTAGAATTTAAATTTAAATATCTAAATTATCACTAGGAGTAATTAAAGGTTAAGGTTATTAATTTATTTTCTATATTGTTTTACAATATTAATGATTAAATAAGAGATTTTGTGATATGGTCTTTGTTTAATTCTTAATATTTTAGTTTTAGAGCTCACTTTTTTTATTTCTTAGATTGCAGCTGTGAAGATCATTTAAGGTTTCATCTGAGGATTTAAAAGCAGGACTTAATTTAACTTTTAATTTTATTTATTATATAATAAGATTAGCTAGTTGATATTTATAAAGGAAAAATTATATTTTTTAAGTAGCTAATTAAAGTTAAAATTTAATATTTTATATTAAAAATACAATTGCTTCCTTAATATAATAAATTAGGTTTAAATAATTAGTATTATATTTTTTAGTATCTTATATCATTTTATGTTGATAAAAAGCTAACTATTATCTATCAAAATTTTTAAATGTTTTAGTAAGAAATTAGAAAGTTGGGTTATTAGTTTATATATGTTGCATAGTAAATTATTATCTTAATAAGTCTTTTTTTAATTTTCTCAAATTGAACCTTTTAAATAGTATGAATCATTATATATAATTGATAAATTAAAAAATCCATTAAATATTCTTAATATTGAAACTGAATATCACAATAAATTTCAATTCTAATAAACCTTAAATTTCTTTTAATTGCTTCAAAATAATTTCGCTATATACTTAAATATTTAAACATTAATATCAAGAATTTTTTAACTAATAGAATTAACTAAATTTTGAAAAAATTAAATTAAAATAAAAAGAGCAAACTTAATTATATGATATCAATTAAAATAAAATTGGTAAAAGCATTAAATTTATTGCAAGAAAAGCCTTTTAAGCCTCTATAAATACTTTTAATGAGTCTTGCTATCTAGATCTTAACTAAAGGCTATTTAAGCAAATTATTTCTTTGTAGTTTTTTTAGATTTTTTACAAAATACGTTAGTAAATTATTAATCGTCCTTTATTGACAATAGTATCTCTTTTTAAGGATAACAGATAAGAAGAACATTAATATAGAGATTATTAGTAACAAGATTATCTGAATTTTACTAAATAGATATTAATAATTAGGAATATAATAGTAGCAATAATACTTTTATGAAATATTTTAAAAGTAAGATACAGTATTAGTTATATAAAGTAACCACTTAAAGATTTAAAAATATGCCCACTGCAAAGTTATTTATAGAATAATTCTAATAATAATAATATTTCCCATAAGCTACTTATCCGAAATTAAATAAATAATATCCAAGAGAAATAATTATTATATAGAAAGTCAGAACCTAAAGCTATAATTTTCGAAGACCTTTAAGACAGGCATTGGTCAATCGATATTCTATTTTATCTGTGGAGAATTAGATTAGTTTGAGCATGTTCTGGATTTTGATTGTTATATAGACATGCGGGGAGTGGATAATAGCAAAGATTGAATAATGTGACATTAGAAGATTAATAGCATATGACCAAAACTATATAAATTTGTTTCCAAAAATCAAATTAGAATACATTGATCTACAAATAATAAATTTTCATAGGATGCTATTTAAATGGATAATAGAATTATTTTAACTGAAAAATTAGTGATAAAAAAATTTTCATCTAAAAGAAGAAGTGAAAAACCAAGAAAAAGATGAAGAAAATAAGGAATATAAAGAGGAGTAAAAAGAAATGAAATACAAAAGGAAGTATAAAAGGAATGAAATGATGACGAAGATGATCTAGTTGAGGATGAGAATGAAGAAGTGAAAAATTTTAAATAATATTATAACATTTTTATTTAAAAGAAGCAATTCCAACAATGAAAAGATGTCAAAAAACTATTTTATTTAAATTTAAATTTAAAATTCTATGCTTTATTTCTTCAAAAAGATTTTTAAATTATAAAATATATAATGAAATAGTTAAGAAAATAAGGAATTACAGTACTATAAATTTATAATTTCTTATGCTCAAATTTAATTAAAGATTATTTGCAAAAAGAAATCATTTTGTTAATAAATTTTATTCTTTTTATTTTATTAATAATATTTTACATTTGGAAATCTAAAATTTAATGATATTAAATAAATTTTTCTATCAAATAATTATTTAACTTTTTAATACTTAAAAAATATCTTTTTTAATTGATAGTATTTTTGTTTACATTTTTTATTTGATACTTAAAAAATAAATATTTTATGGCATAATAAAAAATAAGTATAAAAAGTAGGATATACAATTAAAATTTGGTTATTCTTATTTTAATATAAACTATAACTAAATATATAATAAATTATAAATTAATAATAAAAAACGTAATTTATATTAAATATGTATAAAATATAAAATATTAATTTATTAAAAATACCTAAAATTAATTTTATTATATATTTTACTTAGTTTAATTGCTAATTTATGGATTTTAATGATTGGTTTATTTAATTTTATATTTATAATTCTCTTTCTGAAATTAGGACTTAAATATTTTAATAAATTGATAGAAAAACTTATCTTTCTTTTTCATATAAGTTTAAATAAAAATATATAAAATTAATTTAAATTTATCTAAATACCTTTATATTGAATTAATTATTAGTAGATCTTAATCTATTTCTAACTTTTTTTAATTAATTTAGATTATAAAAATAAATTATTTTAAGATGCTTTTCTTATTAATATGTTTATTTAATTTTCAAAATTTTTTTTGTTATCTTGAAGAAGAATTTAAAATAAATCACCACATTTAAACTTGAAAATTATCTTAAAGTTATTCGTTTGGCAATTTTACAATTGAATAATTTTTACTTAAATATAAATATTTTTTCATTATAAGAGATTGCATTATTAAATAAATCCATAAAATTATCTTAAATTGTTTATTATTATATTTCGTTGTCTTATTATTAGAGTAATGCCTTATTTAAAATGTTAATTATATACAAAAATTTAGTTTCTTTTTGATTAATTTGAATTAATTAAAAATAATTAATATTTTAATTAATCACTACTATTTTTCCAATATTTATGTTCATCTTTTTTTTAAATTATTCTTCTTTTATCCATTTTTTTAATTATTTATTTTTTTAATTTTAGAATTCTTTTTTTAATGTAATTTTTTTTAGCTTTCAAAATTCTTAAAAATAAATTTATGTAAATATCAACTGATATTTACTCATTAAAAAAAGAAATTAAATTAAAAATTTATAAGATTAAAAAAATTTCAATTTAATACTTTTCCAAAATATTTCCACTAAAATGAAGAAAAAACTAAAATATTTTTATTATTAAAAATTTTATTAATCTTATTATATAAATTTGTATTTTAATATAATATAAGATTAAAAGATTTTACTGGACTTTTTTACAAATTTTTGGATTAAAGATAAATATATATATATATAGTAAACTAAAAGTAATTAAAGTTTAGCGTTCCCTGGATTTTCAACCAGGTTTTTGCTACCATTTTTTTAGCGTGGATGGATACCACGCCATTTTTTTTTGTGGATGGAACCACTGAGAATCTTCTGTCTTTTATACGAATATCTTCTTCTTGTAAATTCCCGTTTCGGTGATTCAGAGTCTGCTAAGCATTCTTAACGTTCTTTGTTGTTCTTTCATCTAAATTTATCTTCACTGATCGCAATTTTGTAATAGGTGTCACTTTGATTTGCAATAATAGCAATTTTAGATTGGTCTTTTCTTGAATCTCTTCAGAAATACTTTTTTTTCAAGTTAATCGATTCTTTGGAGTAATTCTATATTAATCTTTTCGTCATTCTATTTTTCTTGGATGTTTGTTTATGTAGAAACTTTTTCAATAATCATATTTTGTTCTTGCTTAAAATTCGATTGAGATTATTCATATAGTTACTATTCCGTGACTAAATTATTTTAAATCAATTGTCGTCTTATTATTAGTAGCTCGTTGTTTTAATCTTCGATAGTATTCATTAGTTCTCTTATTTTTTCCCCTTGATTGTAAATTGTTTCCTAATAATTTTGTATTATTGTTTTCATTTAGTCAATTTATATTTAGATTTCTGATTATTTTTGTACTTTTACTGGATTCGTCTCTATTGTTCCAATTATAACTTTTCCTTCAGATGAGGAACTTGATTTATCTTCTTCTTGTTATTGTTTCTGCATTAGTTTCGCAGCTTTCCTTTTTGCGTTCTTAATTTGGTTTTTGGAAAGGCGAATAGATTATTCCATTTTTTTTTCTAGATTATTTATTTTTATTAAAGATAAATATTTAAATTTTTAAATATGTTTATAAATTTTCAATCTTTATTATCTTTTTAAAATACAAATAACTTTGGTAATTTTTATTTTTTCTGATTTTATTGAAATATAATAAATATTATGAGATAAAATTAAAATTTATCTATTTTAAATAAAAACTATTCAAACTTTTAAAATTTCCTTCCATTCTCTTTTTCTTATATCATATCCACAAGTTTATAAACTTCCTTTTTTATTGCATAACTAAAAACTCTATTTTTATTTAATAAAGGCTAAAAATTTGGATAATAATGTTCAGATCGAACGGGGAAATTTGGTCCATGATTTATTATTTATTTAAAATCATATAGAGCTGTACCCTTAAAATTTTAATACTCATCAAATATTATAATTGAATCCAATTCCTTGATAAATAAACTTTGCATCACATGAGATTAAGGTTAAAGTAAATCTTCTAACTTAAGCCATTAATCTTTTATACAAACATATTAATAAATGTCTTTACTCATTTTTCCTGTATATCCACCTATACTATAAACACTTTATTTTGCATAAGTTACTCCATTTCCTGTTGCACTCAAAGGACAATTTTAAATAGATTTAGATTTTTTTTTCAGATTAAACACTTCACAATTTGCATCTTTATATTCATGTTATGAGTTTATAACATATAGCAGTTTATTTTATTAATCAAGAGTTAGTTTATTTCCCTCATAATTGTGTATTGATTTGTATTCTTTTAAAATAGTCTGATTTTCAAAGAAAATTAGATAGTTTTTAATCACCGAGTTGAAATATAAATGTTTTAGAATCTTTCATATTCTTATTTTCTATTTCTAAGAGTTTTATTTTCTAAGTTTAAGTATCTCAAATTTATAACTTGATTTCCCGTAAGTTTATAACAACGTACTTTGACAGTTCAGTGTAGCATAGATTAGGTAAAATTTCATACTTAAACAGAAGAAGCGGAATTTTAGCTAAAATATTTCCTTTTTCTCTAAGAATCTTTCGTAAGAAGATACATCTAGAAAAATACTTTTCTTTATTTTCCATTTATAACTATTAAATAAAAATAAAATAGTGAAATGCAATTAAAATGATTTAAATTTAAAATTTCTTCCACTAGAAATTATTTAAAATTATTTAAAAATATTTAAAATAATAAAAAATGATAAAAATTAATTCCTTGTAATTTAGGAGGTAAATAATAAATTGCTAAAAATTATTCCTAGCAAATTTAAAGATTATTAAGAATATTTTTCTTAACTAAGTAAAGATTTTTATAATTTTGAGGAAAGAAAAGAGTATAATTCAAATGGAGAGTTTAAAATAATACTTTAGTTCTATTTTTTATTTATAAATTATCTATTGAAATAAGAAAATATTTTGTTTATTAAGTATTTTTTATAAATCAATAACATTTCTTCTAGAAAGTAAAAGTTTATCTCTTTAAGTTGCGAAACACAATAGTTTCAGAGTATTTTAAATTCTTTGTTCATTAATTAAGAGATAAAAGATATTAAAACTTGGATTTCTGAGATATCAATTCTTCTAAATGAAGTTAAATTTTTAAGAGTTATTAAATAAATAATTTAAAACTAAAATGAGAATAGCAAATAAAGGCAAAATTAAAATCTTTAATTAAGATTATTATATAAAATATATAAAATAATTAAATATTATTTCATCATTTTATTTTCCTTTAGAAAATTATATTTATAACTTTATTATATTTTGCGTCTATTTATAAATACAATTTTGATATGCTAAATGTTAATAATATTTAATTAATATTCTAAATATTTGATTTTCTTTAAAAAGAATAATATTATTTATTAAGCGTAAAAGTTTAATTTCTGATTTAATTACATTTTTTTTATGATTAAGAAAATATTATTATTTACTATTTAAAAATTAAATTTAATGTGAAAGGATTTTATCTTAATTTTTTTATTTTTATCACAAAAATGTATATTTTTTATAAATATTTATATTGAAATAAATTAAAAAATTTGCTAAAATAAATATATAACACTTAATTTGTTAATTCCCTTCACTTCTAATTTTGAAGACTTTGACTGACAATTATTAAAACTAGCATACTAATTATTATCTCTAAGCTATTTTATAAATTTTATTTACTCTAATCAACATCATTATCTACTCCATATGAGCAAAATTAATAATTCACTAAAATTTAAAATAATTAATATTACTAAAAATTCTAATCTAAAATAGTTCTTTACCTAGATGTCCAAACTATGAAAATTTGTAATCGACTAATATTAAAATGATTAAGAAATATCTAATGTATAAGATAAACTTCAATTAAGTATATTTAAGATAATAAATTAATAATAAAAATATAAGTTTAAATAGTAGGAATTCTAATAAAAATTAGAGAAAAATAAAGAATATCATTTTTAAATAAGAGCTATTAATTTTATGACTATTACTAAAAACATATTATGAATAATAGTTCAGTATAAACTATAATTAAACCTGATTCATTTTTTACACCAATATTCTAATTTTTTAAGTAAGTATTATCAAGAAATTTATAAGATATTATAAACATAATAGTTAAAATAGAAAACTATTTGGGAATTATTTTACTCTTAGTCTTTTTTACTTATAGTTTTTTCTAGCTTATAAATGAAAATAATTTTGATGACAGTAATATTTAATAATTTATATGAAGTGATTACATTTTTTATAATTTAATAGTTTTTCTATAAAATCTTAATCCATATTAAATTTTTGAATGTTCTACATTTTTAAATTTTATTAGCAAAAGTAATAAAGCTAATTCGTAGAATTGATTATCATTTAATATTATTTATTTTAATTAAAACTATTAATTAATATCTAATTTAATTTAATTTTTAATAATATTTTAAATTTAGTTTTTTAATAAATTAAATCTTTGTTTTAATTTATATTGCAAAACAATTTTAAATTTATGTTTAATTTATATCATTTTGTAGGATCTATTTTTATTTTAAACTCTTAAATAATATTCTAAATTTTAATTTCCAATTATTTATATAGTATAAGTTAAATAATTTTCATTACAAATTTCTTATTATCAATTTATTATATTTTTATAAAAATATGCTTCAAATCAAAATACATTTACGTATTATTATTTATTTCATATTGCTAATTATTAATGTCAACAATTCTTATATCTTAAAAATATTAATTAAACTTTTCCTTCTTATAATCTTAACAATGTATTACCTTTTAAAATTAAGACATTTTTTAATTATAATCTTTTATTTGCGAATCATATATGATAATGATAATTAAATTAAAATGTTCAACAGTGCCAATCTGGACACCGTTTAAAATAAGTTGTTTTATCAGCAACACTTCTCATCATTCTTGACTTTCTAATGAAATTATCTTCACTAAGGTCTTCTCCGTTTCTTTAATTTATTGCTCTTATTATTTCAAAAGGTACTTCACATCATTTTCTTCTGTAAATATCTCCATGCTAGTTGCAATAGAGCCTCTAGTATTTTTCTTATTCTTTACGCCTAAATTTTCTCTTGAAATTCTAAAATTTTTAGCAATTCTTGTACAAATGTAACTTACTCTTACAGTAGTACATTTCTTCCTTACTTACCGGATTGGTTTTCGATTTATAACCTCTTTTTATTCTATCTCCATCTAATTTGTCTAGTTAGTTATGTTTGTGCTAATATTCTTTTGCTTAATAAACTCCAACTCTTGTTTTTATACGATATTTCTAAGCCTTGATGTTTCTTATCTATGTTCAGTTTAAATGTTCCAATATGCTTGTAGTTCCCTTTCTTAATTAATAATTCTAATCTCTAAGTTATCTTATCCAAGTGATAATAAGTTTCTTAGTTCTTAATTTTCCTACTTAAGCACTTTAATCTCTTCCTAGAGATTGGATATTTCAAATACTAACTGTTAAATATTGATTTCCTTTTTAATTATCTTTGATGGAAGTTCTTTTCATGTTATTATATTAGATTCCTTTCTTTTTATTACTTTAGGAGGTGTTTATTATAGTTATTAGGTTCTTTATTAGTTTTCTAAGTGAGGAGAAGAAGACTCTTGATACTTTTTATTCTAGAGCTTTTTATCTTCTTTGCTCAAGAAAAAGCTGAGAACAAGATTTTAAGACTGCATTTTTATTTGAATTTTGCGAATCATATATTTATAGATTTTTAATAAAAGTTTATAAGATTAAATCAAATTTAGTTAATTTAAATCATTTTAAATTTATAATTTTCAAATCTTTATTTTATAAAATGTAAGCGCACCTTTTCTAGAACGAAAGCGCTTAGCTTTGTAAAATTCTATTTTTAAGAAAAATAGCAAAGAAGGGTTAAGCAAATTAAAATGGAGCTTATTTTGGTAGAATTCCCTTTTTACTTAGCAAATTTGAAATATTTCCAAATTTATCTGCTTTACCTTGTAAGTTCATTTGAAGCGACAAAATGAAAACTTCAAATTTTAGAATTGAAAATGAAGTGAAAATCATAAGCACATAAAATGGTGTATTCAAATCAGCATTGATGGAACCAAAACTTAAGCCTGGCTTAATTTATGAATTGGATTTTGAAATATATCAAAATAGAGCTTTTGATATTAAACTAGGATTATGTAAAAGTTCTTTTAATTAATTTGAAACCTGTTTTTCAAATAACAATTTAGGTTGATCATGGTTTTCAGGTGAAGGAGAATTGAGACATAAATCTGGAAAAACTAGTAAAAAATATGGAGCAAAAACGACTTAAAAAAACATTATAAAAATGATAGTAGACACAAAAAAAGGAAATTTAAGCTACGATTTAAATGGAAAAAACTAAGGAATCGCTTTTTAAAATGTACCTGCGTTTAAAACTGGTGAAATAAATGTTGCAATCAGCTTTAATGCAGATAATAGTTATTGCAAGCTATTAAAATCAAAAATGAAATACCTTTCTAAAAGACAGTAAAGAGAAAAACTGAAAACTAAAATTAAAAAAATAAATTTATTTTATAAGTAGATTAGAATATAAGCATTTTAAAGATAAATATAATTTTAAAGTTTAAATATTCATTAATAAAATACGTTAAATATATTTTTTATCTAAGTTCATTATTTTCAGTATTTACCAATTACTCGCAGATTCGTATTTTATCTGTTCTTGTTTTAATTATTACCAATTTCTCTTTTAATTAATTTTAATAAATCTCATAAATAATTTTTATTGATAGACTTTAGCTTTTCATCAAATTTTATAACTTGGAAACTTCAATAATTTATTCAAATTTTTTTAATTTTCATTCTGATTATCTTTTATTTTTTAATTTCCAAATTAGTAAATTAATACTAATTCTAATTTATCTTAGAATAATTATAAAATAAAATATATTTTTATCAAATTTATCATCTAAATCTATAAAATTCTATAATTCTAAGTTTTTATTGTAAAAAGTGGATGTCGGCCGCTGCAGAAAAACTAAAAGGTAATCTTGTGCAGTGTATACTGCATTGTGAGTAACCTCGCACTAGATACCACAACGGGTAGAGTGGACAAGCTCAGAAGAGATAAACCTAATTCGTTTGAGGGTTCTCTCTAGCAGTATGAAAATTTGACTGAAGGGTTTGCTAATGACTAATTATTAATTCTTATTTGAACCTTATTCAAGATGACTGAAGTATTTAATTTAAGATTTATGGATAATTATTAATAAGAAGATTCCCCATATAGAGAAGCTGTAGTGATTAATTGGACGAATAGAATAAAATCAAGAAGCAATAGAACAATTTTTTAATATTGAATATTAATAATAAAAGAGCTGAGCACCAATGAGGTGCTTCGTGCTCTATAATCATCTTTATTTATTAGTTAATTAAATTTAAAAACAAAAAAATTTAGAAATATATAAAATATAAAATATTATTTATTAATATTTTTTTCAACATTTTTTTAATCTGGAATTTAAATTTTAGATGAATGAAACTAAAATCTGAAAAAATCTCATATATATAGATTAATCAAAATTAATATCTTAAATATAAATTATGAATAATAGAAATATAATATTACGTAAATTAAAAAAATCCAATGTAAAAACTAAAAATTTATTATTTTTAATAAAAAGTTAAAAGTTAAATCTCTCAAATTTTAAAAATTTTCTTCCATTCTCTTTTTCTTATATCATATTCACAAAGATCATAAGAATCAAAATTTATTGCATAACTAAATACTCTCTTTTTATTTAACAAAGGCTAGAAATTTGGATAATTTCCTTCAGATAAAACAGGAAAATTTGGCCCATGCTTTATTATTTATTTAAAATCATATAGAGCTGTACCCTTAAAATACTAATACTCATCAAAAAGCAATATTGAATCTAGCTCCTTTATAAATAAACTTTGTATCATATGAGATTCAGGTTATAGTAAATATTCTAATTTAAGTCATTAGTCTTTTATACAAATATATTAATAAATATCTTTGCTCATTTATTCTGCATATCCACCTATACTATAAACATTTTCTTTTGCATAAGTTACTCCATTTCCTCTAGCATTATAAGGACATTTTTAAATGGATTTAGATTATTAAGTTCTCATATCAAAGACCTCACAATTTGCATCTTTATATTCATGTTATGAGTTTATCACATATAGTAGATTATTTTATTTATCGAGAGTTAGTTTATTTCGCTCATATGTATGTATTAGTTTGCACTCTTTTAAAATAGTTTAATTTTCACAGAAAATTAGAGAGTTTTTTGAAAAAATAAGCTTTTAATCATCCAGTTAAAATATAAATGTTTTTGGATCTTTCATATTCTTATTTTCTATTTCTAAGAGTTTTGTTTTCTAAGTTTAGGCATCTCAAATTTATAACTTGATTTCCCGTAAGTTTATAACAACGTATTTTGACAGTTCTAAATAGCATAGGTTTGGTAGAATTTCATACTTAAACAGAAGAAGTGGAATTATACCTAAAATATTTCCTATTTCTCTAAGAATCTTTCGTAAGAAGATACATCTAGAAAAATACTTTTCTTTATTATCCATTTTTTATTTATAAACTAAAGAAAGAATTAAATATACTCTTAATATTTAAATAAGAAATTTATGTATAATCTCTTTTAAACTAGTTTATATTTTAATTAAATAACTAAAATAATAGGTTATAATTTAAATTTAAGTTATAAATATCAATAGGAATATCAAAAATTCTTAAGCATTTTTTATTTAAGTTAATGAGTAACTTAAAAATTAGTAAAATGATAATTACCTTTATATCCTTAAGAATTTAGTAAAAAGATTATAAGATTCACAAGCAGACAATCAAATTCAATCTAAATTAAACTTAATGGTTAATAATCTGTAATTAAAATATCTAAGTAATTGAACGACAAATTATTAGTTTTAGGGTTAATTTAGACTGAATTTTATCCCTCTTACGCTTCTAAGCAGTTAATTAGATCCAACTTATTCTTTAACATTAATGACTCAACGATGCAATAATATTTGAATTTTTTTTGAATCATGGTTAGCATATATATAAATAATATGCTTTATAATCGAGAATTAACATTAATTAAAAAAGTTTCTGGATTTATTAAGATAGAGAAATCAATAAAAAAAAGTAAAAAAGGTGCATATCAAAGGTTAATCACTTTAAAGTTTTTCAAATTTCTCATCTTCTTCTTTTTGCTGAAAATAGTTGCTCTTCAAATAGATGTTTAAAATTCTCTTTTTTCTTCAGCTTCTTCATCTTTTTATCTACATTTCTAGGTCGGTTAATTTCCAATTAAAATTTTTCGTGTTTTTCTTTTGCCTTTATCACTGTTTATAATTCTTCCATGATATAAAGTTTCTTTTTACTATATAATTTACTATCAATAAATCAAAAATTTAATTTAGAAGACTTATATATTTTATTTTATCCTTTTTTCCTAAAAAGTTTGTGTGTCTTAAATCTCTTTCTTTCTTCAAGTTAGAATTTAAATTTAAATATCTAAATTATCACTAGGAGTAATTAAAGGTTAAGGTTATTAATTTATTTTCTATATTGTTTTACAATATTAATGATTAAATAAGAGATTTTGTGATATGGTCTTTGTTTAATTCTTAATATTTTAGTTTTAGAGCTCACTTTTTTTATTTCTTAGATTGCAGCTGTGAAGATCATTTAAGGTTTCATCTGAGGATTTAAAAGCAGGACTTAATTTAACTTTTAATTTTATTTATTATATAATAAGATTAGCTAGTTGATATTTATAAAGGAAAAATTATATTTTTTAAGTAGCTAATTAAAGTTAAAATTTAATATTTTATATTAAAAATACAATTGCTTCCTTAATATAATAAATTAGGTTTAAATAATTAGTATTATATTTTTTAGTATCTTATATCATTTTATGTTGATAAAAAGCTAACTATTATCTATCAAAATTTTTAAATGTTTTAGTAAGAAATTAGAAAGTTGGGTTATTAGTTTATATATGTTGCATAGTAAATTATTATCTTAATAAGTCTTTTTTTAATTTTCTCAAATTGAACCTTTTAAATAGTATGAATCATTATATATAATTGATAAATTAAAAAATCCATTAAATATTCTTAATATTGAAACTGAATATCACAATAAATTTCAATTCTAATAAACCTTAAATTTCTTTTAATTGCTTCAAAATAATTTCGCTATATACTTAAATATTTAAACATTAATATCAAGAATTTTTTAACTAATAGAATTAACTAAATTTTGAAAAAATTAAATTAAAATAAAAAGAGCAAACTTAATTATATGATATCAATTAAAATAAAATTGGTAAAAGCATTAAATTTATTGCAAGAAAAGCCTTTTAAGCCTCTATAAATACTTTTAATGAGTCTTGCTATCTAGATCTTAACTAAAGGCTATTTAAGCAAATTATTTCTTTGTAGTTTTTTTAGATTTTTTACAAAATACGTTAGTAAATTATTAATCGTCCTTTATTGACAATAGGATCTCTTTTTAAGGATAACAGATAAGAAGAACATTAATATAGAGATTATTAGTAACAAGATTATCTGAATTTTACTAAATAGATATTAATAATTAGGAATATAATAGTAGCAATAATACTTTTATGAAATATTTTAAAAGTAAGATACAGTATTAGTTATATAAAGTAACCACTTAAAGATTTAAAAATATGCCCACTGCAAAGTTATTTATAGAATAATTCTAATAATAATAATATTTCCCATAAGCTACTTATCCGAAATTAAATAAATAATATCCAAGAGAAATAATTATTATATAGAAAGTCAGAACCTAAAGCTATAATTTTCGAAGACCTTTAAGACAGGCATTGGTCAATCGAGATTCTATTTTATCTGTGGAGAATTAGATTAGTTTGAGCATATTCTGGATTTTGATTGTTATATAGACATGCGGGGAGTGGATAATAGAAAGATTGAATAATGTGACATTAGAAGATTAATAGCATATGACCAAAACTATATAAATTTGTTTCCAAAAATCAAATTAGAATACATTGATCTACAAATAATAAATTTTCATAGGATGCTATTTAAATGGATAATAGAATTATTTTAACTGAAAAATTAGTGATAAAAAAATTTTCATATAAAAGAAGAAGTGAAAAACCAAGAAAAAGATGAAGAAAATAAGGAATATAAAGAGGAGTAAAAAGAAATGAAGTACAAAAGGAAGTATAAAAGGAATGAAATGATGACGAAGATGATCTAGTTGAGGAAGAGAATGAAGAAGTGAAAAACTTTTAAATTATATTATAACATTTTTAATTGAAAGAAGCAATTCCAACAATGAAAAGATGTCAAAAAACTCTTTTCTTTAAATTTAATTTTAAAATTCTATATCAAAATATAATTAGAAAATTATTTCATTCTGATTTGTATATTAGTTTTCTTTTTAATAGATCTAAGAATGATAACTTAGATTAATTTAAAAATTTTTTATAAACTGTTAAAATAATTTTAAATAAATTTAGAAAATACTTAAGAAAGCAAAGAATTTATCAAAGAGACTAAAGCTTTAATATAGAAATTCTATCAAGATGAAGTGATTCAGATGAAATATTTCTATAACAAGCCCTTATTTTGGAGAAGATAAAAAGATACAGAAAATTTCCTTATTATACATATTCAACACTAAACAAGAACAAAACAATAGAAATAATTTCAATATAAAAACTAAGAACTTTCTACTACAATTTTTAATATGATTTGAAGAAAACATTACAAAAAAATCATTAATTTTATAATTATGGACAATTGGACAATTCAAGCATATTGAACATTGTAAATCTCTAAAAAATTTGATTGAAGAATTTAAAGATTTCAAAACTTTGATTTACTCAAATTTATGATTTATAATTAATGTTATCTTATTTAAAATTTTTAACCCAAAAATAGCTAGAGCAGATAGATTTTAGAATAAAATTCTTTCATAGAGAGCTACTTTGAAAAAAATATCTAATTATTTAACAAAATAACGAACTTTTTATAAAAAATTTCGAATTATGAAAGCCTTAGAAACTACAATGACAATGAAGAGGAAGATAAAACGGATATGGAGCAAGATAATCGATCAGGAAATATACTTAACTTACTTATTACCTATATGAAAATATAGTAAAGATATATTAATTATTATTATTATTAATAATTTAAAAGCTATTATACATAAATTTCTTATTTAAATATTAAGAGTATATTTAATTCTTTTCTTTAGTTTATAAATCAAAAATGGATAATAAAGAAAAGTATTTTTCTAGATGTATCTTCTTACGAAAGATTCTTAGAGAAATAGGAAATATTTTAGGTATAATTCCACTTCTTCTGTTTAAGTATGAAATTCTACCAAACCTTTGCTATTTAGAACTGTCAAAATACGTTGTTATAAACTTACGGGAAATCAAGTTATAAATTTGAGATGCCTAAACTTAGAAAACAAAACTCTTAGAAATAGAAAATAAGAATATGAAAGATCCATAAACATTTATATTTTAACTGGATGATTAAAAGCTTATTTTTTCAAAAAACTCTCTAATTTTCTGTGAAAATTAAACTATTTTAAAAGAGTGCAAACTAATACATACATATAAGCGAAATAAACTAACTCTCGATAAATAAAATAATCTGTTATATGTGATAAACTCATTTCGATTAAAATCTGATTCATAATGTGAAGTTTTTGATATGAAAGCTTAATAATCTAAATCTATTTAAAATTGTCCTTGTAGAGCGAAAGGAAATGGAGTAACTTATGCAAAAGAAAGTGTCTATAGTATAGGAGGATTGGAATAAAAATTTAGCAAAGATATTTATTAATATATTTGTATAAAAGACTAATGACTTAAATTAGAATATTTACTTTAACCTTAATCCTTTTTGATTCAAAGTTTGTTTATAGAGGAGTTAGATTCAATACTATTCTTTGATGAATTTTAGTAGTTTAAGGGTACAGCTCTTTATGATTTTAAATAAGTAATAGATCATGGACCAAATTTTCCTGTTTTATCTGAACATTATTTTCCAAATTTTTAATCTTTTTTTGAGTAAAAAGAGAGTTTTTAATTACGCAATAAATAAAGAAGGTTATATTCTTTGCGGATACGATATTAAAACAAGAGAGTGGAAGGAAATTTTAAAAGTTTGAGATTTTTAAACTGCAAGAATGTAATTTAAATTATAATAAATAATATAAGAAGTATTAACTAACAAAATATTAAAATTAAATTTAGTTATAAAATATAAAGTAATTTATAGTATTTAAATTATTATTAATAGATTCAAACTAAATATATAAAAATACAGTTAAAATAATATATAAAAAAGAATACAAATTTTTAAACTAATTTAAATTAAAATTTTTTCTAAAATAAAGTATTGATTTATTGTATTTTATAAACTTTATATATATAATTTATGTTTAATATTAATATATCATTTCATAATACTTCTTATTTAACATTAATATCTCTTACTAAAGTTTAAATTTAGTTCCTTAATTTTTAATATTTAAATGTTAAATTGTCACTTTATTCATACAGATCTTTAAGTTTAATCTTATTCAATTCAACTATAATTTTTACATTTCTATTTATGTTCAAATTTTCTCTTATTTTAAAGAAATAGATATTCTTTTTTCCTTTCTTTTCTTAACTATTTACTTTTATAAGTTAAAGGTCCAGTTAATTTTGTTATATAGATTATTAAAATCTTATTAAAAAATAGTTTTATAGAGATATTTTGTTATTTTGATAGAAATCTTAAATAATGGCTGACGTTTCCAGAAATGACTTTTATCATCCGTCATTTGAGAAGAGAAAGCAAGAAGTGTCAAATTTCCAGCGCAGCCTATTCTTTGATTGACTTAACCTTTTTCTAAAACTCTTAAAAACTTTGCAGAAGAAGTTAGGCAAGAATAACATTTCCAACCTAATATTAAGGGAATATATTAAAAAGAATAAATAAGAACTTATCATAGCATACATAAGATAAAGCAACAAACAAAGAAAAACCTTGCAAACGACAGTAAATTGTCATGCAACAGAAAGTGTATGCCTTCGATTTTGGAACTGAGCAAGTCAATATTGCTTAATTTGCTCTATCTGTTGTCGACCCTCCAGAAAGAGGTATAGTAGCTTAAGTGTTTCTACTAGAAACTCACAGAGAAGATTGAAAAGAAATATAAATACGATGCATCCAGAAATTATAAACATTAACGTTAGATGATTTGCACTCTTCTATTGACAAAATGACTAAATGTTGTCTCAATTCAGCTGAATGAACGTATGAGTAAATAAGAAGAAGAGCTTCAACATCTTAAGAAGCCAAGAATTTAACAAAATGAGACTGGAGTATTGTAAATGTGGTTTTAAGCAGAACAAGAAGAATTTAAATTGAGAATTATCAAACCGTGTAAGTGAAGCTGCTATTTCAAATCCTCCTAACAACATATTAAAAGCTGCAAGAAATAAAAAATAGGGAAATAGATTCAAGACAGAAGATAATGAGATTAGATAGCCAAATTAAATTGTATCGAAGGGAATTGATAAAAGGAAAAATTAACCTTCAAAAGATAATCAAGATTGAGAGTGTAGAAAAGTAAGGCAATCTGAGTTTCAAGCTCGTATTAAACTAGAATCACAAATTTCTTATTAAAAAATAGGGAGACTGGAACTGTTGTCTTCCATACAGAGTCGAAAAGCCCTAAGGAAAATTTATACTATCTAAAAAATATTTTATATACAAAAATTAAAAAAACTTCATGATTTAAAAAAATATAATATGAAAATTATAAATATGAAAATTAAAAAAATAATTTAAGTTAATTTAAATGTTTAATTTTCTGACTAAAGTATTTCAATTAATTTTTAATTTTTTTTAATTTAAGAAATTTAAATTTAAATATTCATACAAATATAAAAGCAATAATTTAATAATTATTTTAATTATATTCAATACACAAAGATATCTTTATATAACATTGATATTTTTTATTTTGCAAAGTATCTTATTTAGGTAAATTTGATTATCTTTTAAATTTATGTTCCTTATTTTATTTTATTATTTTTACATAAAAATAAGATATGGATTTATTTACTTAATAAATTAAAAAAATTATCATTTAATAAACCACTGCTATAAAAAAAGAAAAACATTTCTGTAAAATTATTATTAAATAAAAAAATATAAAAGTAAAAACACATTATCTCGCGAAGTCTTTCTGAAATAATTTAAGTTTACTGAAATTTAATTTTTTTCGCTTAATATTGGAATAATAAAAATATCTTAGCGAACATTTAATTATAAAGAATAACTATTTTTTTTCATCAATATATGTCTATTTTAAGATTTAAAATAAGTATTATATAATTAAATCTTATTCTGTTTAAAAATTCTATTTGATTTCTTTAAATAAGTTAATATTCTAATTAAATTAAAGAAATATAAATAAATAAATATTTTAGACTTCAAACTGCAAAGGTGCTGATTAAGGTATAGATATATCGTGTCATACTATACCTGTTTTCAGTATGCTCTCTATTATTTCGATAATTTTTCAAATTATTTCATGGTTTGATAATTTATAAATAAATACTTGCAAATGAAAATTATTAATTATATAAGTTTTGCAATATCTCAAAGCAAGTAAGAATCTTTTTCTATTCAATTTAAAATTTTAACTTTAAACATAACATTTACTTTCTTAATAAATTAATAAAATTTTGCTTATAAATTTGATAATTTTCTTTATTTTATTCAAATTTTAATCTTACTTATTTATATCTAAAAAAGAATCTTATAATTAAAATTATTTAAATCAAATTTTTTTAAATATTTTTAGTTTATAAAATAAATAACACTATTTAATTAAATTTATTTTCTTTAGTTTATAATCTAAAAAATGGAGAATAAGAAAAATATTTTTCTAGATGTATCTTCTTACGAAAAATTATTAGAGAAAAAAGAAATATTTTAGGTATAATTCCGCTCCTTCTGTATAAATACGAAATTCTACCTAATCTATGCTATATTGAGGTTTCAAAATACGTTGTAATAAAATTACGGGGGAAAAAATTATAAACTTGGAGAATATATAAAACAAGTTTTATAATAATATTTAGTTTAAAAGTTATTAGAAAAATAAATCTTATTTCAGCAAATTTCTTTCTCATATTTAATATTACTATTAAAATTCAGTTAAAATTAAATTTATTAATGAATCTATAATCCTTTTAATTTAATATTTTTATAGAAGTTAAACTAACTCATTTAAGCAAATAAATATCCGAATTTTTAATATTAATTAATGCAAAAAAATATACTATTGTAAGATTATCAGTAATTAAAAAATTTAAAATATTTTATTCTAAAAAGAAAATATTAAGCTTAGCAAAATTTGTAATTTAATGAATTAAACTTTTTCTTTTTAAATTATTTCATAAAGATTGTTTATTTAATTATAAAATTATTTTTTATTTATTATTTTTTAATTAAAATATATGTTATAAGTTAAAAATAAGCTAGGGCAATTTAATAAATATATAAGATAAACAAATTATTAAAACTAGTAAATTAGACACGTTTAAACTTAAGTTTTTCCAGTTTATTTAATGCTAATTATTTTTGATAAAAGGATATAAAAGTCTATTCTAAATAATACTAATAATTGATTTCATAACTATTAGAATTATATTGAATCGAACTCCTTTAAGGTTAAATAAATAATTTAGAGAAACACTAATGAAATAAATTTTATTTTAAATTAAATTTAACTAAAAAAATTTGTGGTACCTTCAATTTTCAGAATATGTTCTTCAAATTGAAGGTATTATATTGTTTTTAAATGTTATTATATATCAAGTTTATTGCTCTTCAGAACTAATTTTCTAGTTTAGGTTTTTTTTTTCTTCTAAGTATCTCCTTTCTTGTTCATTTTCAAACTAACTTTCATTTTTTTCTATTTTCCGTTGTCAATCTTCTTCTTCTTCATCTTCGCTATCGTTTTCCTCTTCGTTCCAATCTTCTTCTTCCTCATCATTTTTCATCTAATAAATAAATTTTATTTAAATGTTTCTTTTTTAAACTTTAAATTTATTGCAAACATTCTTAAGAAACAAATTAACTTAAATTATTCTAAAATATTTTTTCATTATTTTCGAAATTTCTTTTTAGGTAAATTAAATTAAAACATATTTAACTTAACAATTATTCTTGAAATTTAACTAATTAAAAATGTTATTTTTTAAAAAGAGTAAATTAACTAATTTTCTTTAACAACCTAAAAAATCAATAAACAAATTCGTACAAATTAAAGTCATTTTAATAGTGTTTCAGAATTAGGGTATATTGCAAATATAAAATTGCGAAAAATATAAATTTATTCCTCTTTTATTTTAAAAACCATAGAAAATATTATTTAAGCTATAAATGGATAATAGAACTTTTTTTAATTGTACTAAATATAAAGATAGCTTACCATATTGTAGAATTTCTTATATAGATTATCCTATTTATGATTCTACAATAAAGTAAAAAATAAAATTAATTTGAAGGAATATGATTCAATAAAATATAATTGATATGCCTTAATAATTTTAAATTATATATAAAGCACTAAAATTTATTTAAGAATTATATTAATAAAACAAATAATCCAAATTAAATTCCATATCTAAAATCTTTAAATTAAAATATTTAATTGGCTAAATCGCTGCTTTAATTATAATAAAATTATATTTTTCCTTCTTACTTTATCTCATTCAGCTCGTCTTCTTCATATTTTATAGATCTTCTTCCATCTATTTCATTTGTTCTTAAGTAGATTAGTTAGAATTTATTTCCATCATAATGTCTTTTTACAATAATTTCAATAATTGATGTCTATCTGTTAATCTTTTTTTGTTTTTTTTAATTTTTTTCTATAATTATAAAATATATAAACATTTCTTAGTTTTACTTTGCATTTTTTACTTTTACTAATTCAATACATTTAGGTATGTTCTTTGTACCAATTCTATAATATTTTCCTATTACCTTTTGCTAGGGATGAATTCTTTATATTTCTTTGTTTTTCTAAAACAAAATTTCTTTGATAAAATCTTCAAACCTTTCCCGAAATCTCCCCAATAGATTATATTCATGTTAAAATTTATAGATTCTTCAAATTATATCAACTATCTTAAACTGTATTATGTTTATATTTCTTTTCTTTTTTAGATGCCTCTAATTCAAACCATTTAACATAATTTCATTATTTTTTGTAAACAAATTAACAAAATAATAATTAAAAAAAAATTATTTAAGAAAATTAGAATTTAAAGATATAAAAATATATTAATTAAATAAAAATAAATAATATACATTATTTAACTATTTAATATTCTAATTATTATAATATTTTATATTTTATTTTTAATTTTAATATAATTAGTTTATATACTTACTTAGAGCTAATTTATTTTTATTAAATTTAACTATTATCGAAGTAATTTTATTTTAACCTTTATTTTTCATTTTTATTTATTTTTTTAAATTTTAATTTTTCTTTGAACCAAATCTATAATGTCAGCAGCTTATTAATTCTAGTTACGAAAATTAACTTCAAATAGTAAAATTAAAATTAAATTACTTGAGTGATTGTTTAAAATTTGGTATTTCATGAAGTAATTCAAACTATATTAATACTTATAAGATTTCAAATTGATGAATATGGTAATAGATTTTTAATATCTCTCAAATAAAAAATTAAAGCATTTATGTTTAATAATGCTTTTAATATAGAATATACTATGAATTGTAATAAAAATACTTAAAATGTGTAAAGCTACTATTTATCAATCTAAGTATAGACATTTAGCAGCATTTATCGATAATATGAAAACTTTTAAAGTATAAATATATAATTCTTCAGAATAAAATAATATAGTTTACATTTAGATATTCTATTTTTTCACCTTCGAATATTTTTATTATTTTTTGAGATTTGTTTAAAATATAGACTGAAATTATCTTCATAAATTTATTTAGTATTTATAAAAAAGTTTAAATTAATGGCAAAATGAAATTACCTTTTTAAGATTATAGACAACGAATATAGAAAAATAAAATAAATCTAAATTATGTATTAATTTAAATAATTAAACTATAAAGTATTAAATATAGGAAAATAATATTATTTTATTTAATATTCAAGAATCTGTCTTAACACATAAAATCTTCTACCATTCTCTTTTTTTAATATCATAGCCACAAAGATCATAAGCTTCTTCATTTATTGCATAACTAAACACTATATTTTTATTTAAGACAGGTTAGAAATTAGGATAACCCCCAGATTATAATGGAAAATTGTTCCCATGATTTACTACTTATTTAAAATCATAAAGTGCTGTTCCATTAAAAAATTAATATTCATCAAACATTATAATTGAATCTAACTCCTTAATAAATAAGCTTTACATCACATGAGATTAAGGTTAAAGTAAATCTTTTAACTTAAACCATTAGTCTTTTATACAGATATATTAATAAATATCTTTACTCATGTATCCTGCATATCCACCAATGCTATATACACTTTGGTTTGCAAAAGTAACACCATTTCCTCTAGCACCATATGGACAAATTTAAATAGATCTAGATTAATTCTTTTTCATATCAAACACCTCGCAATAAGAATCAGCATATTATTTCTATGAGTTTATTACATATAGTAATTTATTCTATTAATCAAGAGTTAGTTTATTTACCACATATTTATGTATTAACTTATATTCTTTTTAAACTATGTAATTCTCACAAAAAAGAAGAGAGTCTTTAGAAACAATAAAGTTATTATCACTAAGTTGGAATATAAATTTTTAATCCCCTTTTAAATTATCATCTTTAATATTGATAAATTCCAGCTTTTTTGTTTAAAAATCATAAGTTTGCAGTTTATCTTTGCAAAAGTTTATTACAACGTATTTTTAAAGTTCAAGGTAGCAAAGGTTAGGTAAAATTTCATACTTCAAGATAAGAAGTGGAATTCTACCCAAAATATTAGCCCTAGCTCTTAAAATTTTTCTCAAGAAGATACATTTAGAGAAATATTTTAATTTATTCTCCATTATTATATCTTTTTAAAACTTGGTAAAGATTAATAAACTATTTATTTTAGAATTAAACTAAAAGTTATATAGTAAAATTATTTAAAAAACTCAAAAGTTATAGCTTTATAAAATATAAAATAGAAGTTATTTTTATGTATGTTTAAATTTATTTATAATAAATATTTTATTAAATATTAAGTTATAATATTTTTTATTTTTATATTAATTAATTATTTAAATAATAAATTTCTAAAACTTTAAATTTTTATATAAAAAGGAACTTAAATTATAGATTTTGTAATATTTCAATGATATCTAGTTCTTTTAATGAATTTTTGATAAAGTTTGTCAATGAAAATCTCCCCCAGTGCTAATATTCTTTGAAAGGCTTGCCTTCTAAAGTGCATAATTGGATAGTTACCATAAAAGGCCTTAGTATCAGGTATATTTTAGTGAATATTTTAAATTATAATTTTTATTTTTTTATAATGTTTTTAAATCAGAAATTATAGACTAAGATAACTTTGATTGTATGTTAACATTTTTAGCAAATATAATTTTTTAAAACTTTATATTCCTAAACAAGATTTTGCAGAACTTCTAATGACTGAATATGTACAAAACTATCTAAGTCTCTAAAGATGCAAGTCTCAGAGTACTTAATTTTGAATTGTCTTTATTCAAAGTCATATTAGAAATCATATATACCAAAAGGTTCTATTTTTGTATATAGAAACTTTATTTAATCAATAATTTTTTATTTAACATATGTATAATTAAGAAATTATTTTGTTTCATTATCAATATCTTCAAAGTAAAAATGAGCAGTTTGCATTTATCTCATCCTATCAAAAACATCTTAAAAGAACTATTCTTTGATTTTATCTAAAACTTTTTAAATAATTTTTACTGTTTTAAATATTCTATATAAACATAAATTATCTAAGTATATTAAACTTAAATAAAAATTTATAAATTACTAAAAGATTAATTTTATTTTAAAGATAACTGTTTTCATCTTATCATCAATTTCATTAAATAAATTAATATTCTAATTCAATAAAAATTGAATTAAATTAGTATTTTAGATTTCAAAATAGCAGAAATACTGCTAGATATAAATTAATCTTATTGTAATATACCCTATTTTTCAGTATATTCTTTATTGATTTCTCTTGATATATTGATAAATCCATAGCTTAGATAATTACATATAAAAAACTTGCAAATGAAAATCATTATTTATATAAGTTTTACAATACCTCAAAGCAAGTAAGAATATTTTCCTATGCATTTTTAGCTTTTTAATTTAAACCTCACATTTACTTTTCACAATAATTTATTTAAATTTGCTTGATAAAATTGATAAACTTCATTTTGAATAAATTTTAATCTTACCTATTTATCTCTGAAAAACAACTTATAAAAAATTGAGATTATAGAGTACGTAGCACCTCAATGGTGCGCAGCTCTTTAATAAAGATTTTTAAAGTTAAAAAATTCTTGCTGAAGTTTTCCACAGTGCTAGCATTCCCTTGTGCATTTTTCTTCTATAGGGCCGAGATCGGAATGCGACCCTAAGAGACCTTAGTATCTGGCATCTTTCATCATTAATGCTACTTGATGCCTTTTCGATCTTGTCTTCTCTTCTCTTGGCTGGTTCTTCACATATGGAGTACTTCCTGGTACCAGAGTTTAAGTCAGTTTCAGTTAGAGGATTATTCCTCCCTATTTATTTATATATAATAAAAATATTGCAATTAATTTATTTTTTAATTTAATTAATTTTAGTTTATAAGATAAATAGAATTTTAATAAAATTTAAATTCTTAAGTCTATAAACAAAAAATGGAGAATAAAGAAAAATATTTTTCTAGATGTATCTTCTTACGAAAGATTCTTAGAGGAAAAGGAAATATTTTAGCTAAAATTCCGCTCCTTCTGCTTAAGTATGAAATTCTACCTAATCTGTGCTATACTGAATTTTCAAAATACGTTGTTATAAACTTATGGGAAAGTAAGTTATAAATTTGAGATACTTAAACTTAGAAAATAAGTTTCTTCGATATAGAAAATGAGAATATGAAAAGCGAATAAACATTTATATTCTAGATAGACGATAAAAAGCAATATTTTCAAAAGACACTCTCATTTTCTGTGAAAATCAGACTATTTTAAAAGAACACAAGTTAATATATAATTATGAGGGAAATAAATTAACTCTTGATCAATCAAATCATCTATTATATGTGATAAACTCATAGTTCGATTAGTTTGATTTTAATTGTGAGGTCTTTGATATGAGAACTTAATAATCTAAATCTATTTAAAATTGCCCTTATAGTGCTAGAGGAAATGGAGTAACTTATGCAAAAGAAAATGTTTATAGTATAGGTGGATATACAGGAAAAATGAGCAAAGATATTTATTAATATGACTGTATAAAAGACTAATGACTTAAATTAGAAGGTTTACTTTAACCTTAATCCTTTTTAATACAAAGTTTATTTATAAAGGAATTAGATTCAATATTATTCTTTGATGAATTTTAGTATTTTAAGGGTACAGCTCTATATGATTTTAAATAAATAATAAATCATGGATCAAATTTTCCTGTTTTATCTACGAGTTATTATCCAAATTTTTAACCTATTTTGAGTAAAAGAAGAGTGTTTAGTTACGCAATGAATAACGAAGGCTACAATCTTTGTGGATATGATATTAAAACAAGAAAATGGAAAGAAATTTTAAAAGTTTGAGATTTTTAAACTGCTAGAATTTAATTTAAATTTTAATGAATATTATATGAAGTATTAGCAAACAGAAAATTAAAATCAAATTTAGTTATAAAATATAAAGTAATTTATAGTAATTAAACTATTATTAATAGATTCAAACTAAATATATAAAAATACAATTAAAGTAAAATATAATTTATATAAAAAATTATACTAATTTCTAAATTAATTTAAAGTTAAAATTTTTCTAAAATAAAGTATCAACTTATTGTATATTTTATAAGTCTTAAATAGATATTTTATGCTTACTAATTATAGAGTCATATAACTTAAGTTTCAACTTAATACATTTGAATATATTATTGCAAAACTCTTTTTCAATTTCTACTTTAAAATAGGGAAAGAAACTATGGAATATACGGAATTTAATATAGGAAAATTCTTTGAATGCAACTGAAACTAAAAAATTTTGTATTTTTAGTAAGTAAAGCAGAAGTTTTAGTTTTATGGAATAAAAATGATGATCAAATAATGATTTCTAACTAACTTTCTATTAATAAATTTATTGAAGATAAAATAAGAAACTAATTTTATTAAGAAACAACTTTAAGCTGAAGAGGTATACCCATTAAACAGATGTTCAGAGAACAATTTGAAAGATTTTAGAAATTTTCAGAATTATCTTTAATAAAATTAGCAAGTATTGTAATAAAGAAATCAGCTCAATTTTAAGTTGCGAACATACTTTCATATTTTTAATAATGACTTATATTTACATCATTATCGTTGAAAAATTAGTTGTATATGTGGAGAAAAGACATGTTTATACTATACTTCGAACGTGTCTACTACTTGGACTTATTTATAAATATTTCCAATAAATATCCTGGTAAAATCTTGAAAGAATATCAAAAAACTACTAAATTTACTTAAATTAACAATTTTCTTCTAATCAATAACAGAAATAAACCTTAAAATAAAAAATATTCACAAGAATTTACAAATAAAAGACAATTATTATTTGGAAAAATATACAAATATAATTAGAAGCATAAGAAGAAAAACAATTTTAGCGTTCGATAGTAAGATAGAAGAAGGGAAAAGCAAGTTGAGAAAAGAAGCTATAATATTTATCAATTTAAATAAAATAATTATCAATTTAAATAAGAATCTTCTTGTAATAACTTTTTATTAAAGTAATCTAATTAATTAGAAAAATTTCAAATTTCAAAAATGATTAATTGGAACAAAGTAGGTTAGATATAATTTTAGTAGTTTTTCTGATTAAGCTTAAATATTTGAATATCTAAGAGTGTCGAATTTTTATATTTAAAAATCAAAAATTATAGAATAAAGTTAAAACTACATTAAGATAAATAAAAATTAGATAAAAATATGGTTATTAGAATCTTTACCTAATGAACATAAAATATAAATAAAAATATTATAAGATATAAAATAATACAAATTTTAATTTATATAAATTCAATCTTAAATTAAATTTTTATAGTTTATACTTTTTTATTTAAATGTATATTATTTATTTTAATTATACTTTTATATATTTTATTATAGTTTATTATATAATTTAATTTAAATAAAGTGAACCTTGCCTCTAAAAGTTATGAGAAGAATTCCCCAAAGATGAACAATCTTAGAAGCAAACCTTCTAAGTGTTGGCCCAGACTAATCTCTTCATCATGGGTTGGAAATTTACCTGTAATCGACTGTTGTCGTCCTATGCTTTGGAGAATTAGAATCGCAACCTTGTTCACAATTAGAAGAAAAGATGCAATTGAAACGATAGGGATTTAAAGACTTAAAAATTTACTTCTTATCGTGCTGCGCACCATTGAGGTGTTATCGTGCACTTTAATAAAAGTTCTTTTTTATAATGCTTATTTATTATTAATTTATTTTTTTCTTTACAGCAAAATTTAATTTTAATATTTAGTTTAATAATACTTCTTATATAACTTTTTCGCTAAGAAATAAAATAAATTAATTGAAAATTATAAAGTTAAAAAGGAAGAGCTAGATCAGGATCTATGAGTAATGAAACAAAAAAAAGAACAAAATTTTATGAAGTTAGAAAAGATAAACCTAGACCAAGAAACAAAAGTGAAGAAAATAGAAGCATTTCTATATCAAATGAAATAATAACAACTCTGAATGATAAATTAAGCAATCTTAATGTAAATAGAAAGAGTTTAAACAAGAGTAAACACTTCAAGAAGAAATTCTGAATCTGTAGTAGCATATGATATATCTAGAGAGACTGTAAATAAAATAATATAATTCATAAGAATATTTTGAATAATAACACTGCTTTTTATCAAACTAACAATGGAAAACTATGGAAGAAGAAACTTAATCAAAAGAAGTAGCATAACCTAAAATTGAACTGGTTTTAAACTAGGGAATTCGTAGACCTAATCACTATCCAAAGGATAGAACTTTTTAAATCTTCAATTTTTTCTTAGAAAGCCTTTAAATTTGATTTGATTGATAACTCTATAAATTTCACAAATAATCTTAAACTTATATAATAATTAAAAAAATAATTAGATTTAAATATTTTATTAGACAAATTATAATGTTTAATTAAAAATAAATAATTTTAATATTTTTTAAAATAAAAGTTAATTATTTCATATGATTAAATTAATTTTTATATTTTAATCAAATAAATAATTCTCTAAATATAATCAAGGCAAATAACTACTATATTTATTTTAAACACTTAAGTTATTATAATTTAATCATTTAAGAAGAAAAAATAAATTCTAAATATATAATTTCTATATAATTTAATATAATATATAGATAAACTTTAATTAAAAATTTAAAGGTTAATTTTTTATATCCTTTTATTTCTAATAAAATATATTAATTTTAAATATAGAATACTATTAATTTAAAATAAAAAATAAATTTTTAATAAGTAATAATAAACTTAAATATTACTTTTTTGTTTATATTATTTACAAAGGCTGTTTTTGTTTCTCAGGAATTAAATTTTTTAGATAAGTAAATTTAAACACTTTAAGAAAACCTTAATACAAACATCAAACCAGATAAATATAAATTATGAATATTTGAAAAATTAAATAGTTCTGAAAATAAAAATAACTCTTATGAGATAAATAAATATTTATTTAAATAAATATTAAAATTATTCAAACTTTTAAAATTTCATTCCATTTTCTTGTTTTAATATCGTATCCAAAAAGTTCATAAACTTCGTTATTTATTGCATAACTAAATACTAAATTTTTATTTAATAAAGGTTAAAAATTTGGAAAATAACGTTCAGATAAAACAGGAAAATTTGATCCATGATTTATTATTTATTTAAAATCATATAGAGCTGTACCCTTAAAATACTAATACTCATCAAAAAGCAATATTGAATCTAATTCCTTTATAAATAAACTTTGTATTAAAAAGGATTAAGGTTAAAGTAAACCTTCTAATTTAAGTCATTAGTCTTTTATACAGTCATATTAATAAATATCTTTGCTCATTTATCCTGCATATCCACCTATACTATAAACATTTTCTTTTGCAAAAGTTACTCCATTTCCTCTAGCACTATAAGGGCAATTTTAAATGGATTTAGATTATTAAGTTCTCATATCAAAGACCTCACAATTAAAATCAAACTAATCGAACTACAAGTTTATCACATATAATAGATTATTTTATTTATCAAGAGTTAGTTTATTTCCCTCATAATTATATATTAACTTGTGTTCTTTTAAAATAGTCTGATTTTCACAGAAAATGAGAGAGTCTTTTGAAAATATAAGTTTTTAATCATCTAACTAAAATATAAATGTTTTATCACTTTCCATATTCTCAATTTCTATTTCTAAGAGGTTTATTCTTTGAGTTTAAGTATCTCAAATTTATAACTTACTTTCCCGTAAGTTTATAACAACGTATTTTGAAAGTTCAATATAGCATAGATTAGGTAGAATTTCATACTTAAGCAGAAGAAGCGGAATTTTAGCTAAAATATTTCCTTTTTCTCTTAAAGTTTTACGTAAGAAGATACATCTAGAAAAATATTTTTGTTTATTCTCCATTTTTTTAGATTATAAACTATAGAAAAGATTTAAATACATATATTATTAATTATTTAAATAAGAAATGTAATAGAACAAATTTTAAATTAGCTTATATTTTTAATTAAATAACTAATATATTAGGTAATAATTTAATTTTAAATGGTAAATATATCAATCAAATTTATTTTATAATTAAATCTATAGCTAAAAATCAGTAAAATAATAATAAATTTTTAATTTTTTTAATTTATGGTGAGCATATATAAAAAATATGTTTCATAATAGAGTACTTTTATGAATTCAAATAGTAAAGACTCTATATAAGGCGTAAATTAATAGTGTAGTACTATAAATTATTTTTCAATATATTCTCTTATATTTAGATAATTTTTCTTATCATTTCATAATCCCGCGAGATTCGTATTAAATATTGTAAATTAAAATAATTACTTATATAAGTCTCACTATAATTCAAAACAAGTAAGAAGTTATCCAATGTAATTTTAATTTTTTAACTTTAAACTTACATTTGCTAACACAATTAATTATTTAATTTTACTTGATAAATTTTAGGATTTACAATAATAATATATATAGATTTAAGTTTTCCATTTTGAGATATTTCAACCCCGTTCCGAATACAGCAGTTCAAACTCACTGCTGTTAAATAAAAATATTTGGCAACACCAATTTTAGGGAGATTTGGATTCGGAATTTTCTAGGTTTATCTTCCTCTCCTTTCCTGCTCTTGTCTTATCACATCTTTTATTATTTTATATATTCCTCCACTTGGACTGCAACATACTCGGTTTAATCTTGCTTCTTCTTGATTCTTTCTTTTTTTATCTTGAATCCAATATTCCGTTGTTTCTGCTAGAAATTCTTACATTTCCGTTATAAATTTCACAAGCTTCCAAAACAAATAAAGTTTATGATTTATTTTATTAAAATTTATCTAGCATTTTATTTCTAAATTAATAGTTATCATTTAAATAATTATAATCAAAATTTATTAAATAAATATTTTTAGTTTATAAGATAAAAAGCAATATTAAATAAACCTTATTTTCTTTTGTTTATAAATCAAAAATGAAGAATAAACAAAAATATTTTTCTAGATGTATCTTCTTACGAAAGATTCTTAGAGGAAAAGGAAATATTTTAGCTAAAATTCCGCTTCTTCTGATTAAGTATGAAATTCTACCTAATCTATGCTATATTGAATTTTCAAAATACGTTGTTATAAACTTATGGGAGAGTAAGTTATAAATTTGAGATACTTAAACTCAAAGAATAAACCTCTTAGAAATAGAAATTGAGAATATGGAAAGTGATAAAACATTTATATTTTAGTTAGATGATTAAAAACTTATATTTTCAAAAGACTCTCTCATTTTCTGTGAAAATCAGACCATTTTAAAAGAACACAAGTTAATATATAATTATGAAGGAAATAAACTAACTCTTGATAAATAAAATAATCTGTTATTTGTTATAGAATCTCTTTGTTCAAAGTCTAATTCATAATGTGAAGTGTTTGATATGAAAAAAAGATAATCTAAATCTATTTAAAATTGTCCATAGAGTGCCTTCGGAAATGGAGTACTTATGCTAAAGAAAATGTATCTAGTATATGTGGATATGCGAGAAAAATTAGTAAATATATTTATTAATATATTTGTATAAAAGATTATTGAATTAAGTTAGAAAATTTACTTTAACCTTAATCTCATGTGATTCAAAGTTTATTTATCAAGGAACTAGGTTCAATATTACTTTTTGATGAGTATTAGTATTTTGAGGGTACAGCTTTATATGATTTTAAATAAATAATAAATCATGGACCAGATTTTCCTGTTCGATCTGGAGGAAATTATCCAAATTTTTAGCCTTTACTAAATAAAAAGAGAGTATATAGTTATGCAATAAATAACAAAGGTTTTGATCTTTGTGGATATGATATAGGAAAAGGAAAATGGAAGAAAATTTAAAAAATTTGAGAGATTTTTACTTTTTATTTAAAATAAAAAATAATTATTTTATCTCATAAGATTTATTATATTTCAATAAAAATAGAAAAATAAAGATTGATCAATTTTATTAAGTTTTTAAAAAAAATACAAATTTACAACTTATAATGATATTAAAAATCTTAATTTTTCTCATTGAATCAAAAATTGAAAAAATCCAGTTAAAGATCTTTAAGTTTTAATATGTTTAAATATTAATTTCTATAAAAAGTTAAAGTTAAAAAGCTTTGTAGAGGCCTTAGTAATCAGCCATCTTACCTATTCTATCAGCTTGTCTCTATTAGTTTGTCTTGAATTCCTACTAGGCTTAGTTAGGCGGTGTAGCACTTCATTAGTGCACCATCCTTTAATATTCGGAATAGTTTTGGTCTTGCACTTAGCGTTCCTAGTTATTTATCCAAGGATTAAGATTTGAATTAAAGAATTGTTTTCTATAAATTTTTCCGCTTTATGTTGGATATATCCTAAATAGTTTTCTAAAAATATCTTATTTATTCTTTCTTTAAATTTCGCTTAGTTAGTAACAGTATTTTCATTGGTGTTATTTATTGCACACGTAGCATTTTATTCTTCTTTTAACCTATTATTCCTGTAACACTTATTTAATTTAAATTTACTACTTATTTTAAATAAACGTTTACTGTTTATTTTAATTTGAGGCTTCATTTTTATATTTCCATAGGATCTGATTAATTCTGTTAAAACGAAAATGGCGTAACCTGAATTTATTATTAAATTTAAAGAATTCTTTGTTTCAGTTTGTTTTCTATTTCTTATGATTATTAATATTGTTTCTCAAGTAAAGACGTTATTAGTTTTTCTAATTTTTCTACTTTATCAGTGAGGTATCTATTTTTAAACATAAACTCTTTTAATTACTTAGATAATATTTCTATTTAAGTTTGTGTCGGAATTTTTTTAAATTCTGGATTTCCAAGTGGTTAATGGTCGTCATATCAATCATATTTCTCACTTTCACTCATTGTAATTATTTCGCTTTTTTATTTTTTAGAGAATTTTCCTGTTTAAATGTTTTGTTCAAAGTTCTGTTATTTCTTAGAAGCCATTTTATATATATATATAATAAGATTAATAAATGCTTAATGATAAAAAATAACTACAATTTTTCTTCATTTTAATTGAAAGAATTTTGGAAGAGTATTAGCATTGAAGTTTTTTAGGCTTATAATTTTTAAGTTACTTTTCTTTCTCTAAATGAGTAAATGCCACTTAAAATTTGCAAAATATTTTTTAATACCTTCAAGTTAAAATAAAATACATTACCCTAAAAAGAAAATATTTCTAAAACTAAGAAAAAATAAACCACCAACAAAATTTGGATAAAAAATAAGACTAACATAAATAAATGAAAAGTAATAATGATTAATCAATTATTTATTATTTCAAATTAAACAAATAAAGAAGTTATATTTGTATATAGCTAATATTTTAAACATGGTGATATTCTAATATTAAGACAACAAATATAATAATCAACAAGATTAAGATAGTTCTATATAACTATTTAATAATGTAAATTATATTATAATTAAAATACATTTATAGCTAAAAAAAATTATTAATTGAGAAATTAAAATTTCAATGGCTTTATGGCAGATTTTAACTTTAAATGAGGTTCTTTTATTTTATATTTCTCTTCTTTCTAGATAATAACATGAAATTTTGATAAATAACTAAAGCATATAAAAAATAAAATCAGCTTAAAAAAGATGTTAGGAATAGATTAAGTTCTACTAATAATTAATTTAAATATAAAGATATTCAGATAAATAAAAATTAACTTTATATATTTTTATTTAAACATATTTATGAACAAAAAGATAGGTTTAAATATTAAATTTATAAAAAAGGTTTAGTCCTAATTTTAGAAAGAGACCTATAAAAATATAATTAAATAATTAAATCCTTAATAACAATAAATTAACAATTTAGTAAAATATAAAATAAACTTTAATTATAGGTATTTTTAATAAATACATTTTATATATTTTATACTTATTTAAGTGAATAGCATTTTTTATTATTCAATTATAATTTATTATACTTTTAGTTATAATTTGTATAAAAAATAAGAATAGATAAATTTTATTTGTATATCCTGCCTACTTTTTATGCTACTTTTTATTATGATATAAAATCTTGATTTTTTTATTATTAAACAAGTAAATATCTACTTGATAGGAAAAATAATTTCATATTAATAAATATTAAATTTAAAAAATAAAAATAATTAATTTGATTTAAGCTATTGTTATTATTTTAAAATGTAAATATAAATATTAGTTTAATTAAATTAATATAAACTATAAAGCTTTATAAAAATCATATGTTTATATTGATTATCCTTTATTAATGATGAAATATTAACAGTTTTTTAATTAATTTAATTTATAAAATATAATATTAAACTAAATATAATAAAATTAATAATATTTATAAGCTAAAAAAGTTAGAAATATCATAAATTATACTTTTGTTATTTAAAGCAATTCTTATTTTTATCTATCTTTATATTTGAAGCTATTTTTATTTCTTCTTTAATTTGCAAATAAATAAAATTAAAATGTGATTTATAATTATTAGAACAAATAAATTTCTTTAAATATAATCATTTTGTAGCAATACTGAAATGGTATCATTAAAGGGTATTTAACTGAGAGATTTATTATTCCAATTTATTATGAATTTTATAATTTTAATTTAATTTTTAGTGATTTTACTTAAATAAATTAAACTAATACTTTAAAAATATTATAGCAAGTTAAATATTTATGTCTTAGTAATACTTTAGATAATTTAATATATTATATTTACTTATTTTATAAACAATATTATTTATACAAATAGTATTTCTTTTCTGTTATTTTATAAACTTTATAGCAAATATTTTAGTTAAAAGTTACCTTAAATGATAAGCACAGTAAATTTTTTATAGTTAATTAAAAGAAACAATATATAAATAAATAAGTAGCTCCTCGAAATAGTTATAAGAATTTTTTATTTATAAATAGTTATCTTTCTTCTTACTTTTTATTTAGATATTTTACTACTTTTTTAAAGTCTTTAATTCTAGATTTATTATAAAAGCACATTTTGAATTAGCATTTCTGAACTATTATGTTTACTAATTTAAGATCTTTTAGTATTATATTTAAATAAAAAATTAACTTTTAATAAAATGTATCCATATTTAAAAATATTACCTTCTTTATTATTTTATTAAAGCTAATAAATTTTAAATATTTGTTATTTATAATTTTAATTTAATTCTTAAATAATAAGTTTGCTAATCTTTTTAATTTATACTAAATTATAATAATGGACAGTAAATCCAAATATTTCTCTAAATGTATCTTCTTGAGAAAAATTTTACGAGGTAAGGTTAATCTTTTGGGTAGAATTCCTCTTCTTATCTTGAAGTATGAAATTTTGCCTAACCTTTGCTATACTGAGCTTTTGAAATATGTTTTAATAAATTTTAAACAAAATAAGTTGCAAATTTATGATTTTTAAACATAGAAGCTGGAATGCTAGAATATTAAAGATATTAACTTAAGTGGTTTTTCAAAATTTATATTCTAACTTAGTGATAGCAAATTTATTCTTTCTAAAAACTCCCTTGTTTTCTTCAGTGAAAGTTAATAGGATGTAAAGTAATACAAACTGCTTCATAACTATTAAAAAAATAAGTTAACTCTTGATCATTAAAATAAATTGCTATATGTAATAAACTCAGAGAATTAATATGTTGATTCTTGTTGTGAGATATTTGATATGAAAAGCTATTAATCAAAATCTATTTAAACTTGTCCATATGGTGCTAGAGGAAATGGAGTAACTTTTGCGAATGAAAGTGTATATAGCATTGGTGGATATGCAGGATACATGAGTAAAGATATTTATTAATATATCTGTATAAAAGACTAATGGTTTAAGTTAAAAGATTTACTTTAGCCTGAATCTCATGTGATGTAAAGCTTATTTATTAAGGAGTTAGATTCAATTATAATGTTTGATGAATATTAATTCTTTAATGGAGCAGCACTTTATGATTTTAAATAAGTAGTAAATCATGGAAACAATTTTCCATTAAGTTCATGTGAATATCCTAATTTCTAACCTATTTTGAATAAAAATAGAGTCTTTAGTTATGCAATAAGCTATGAAACTTATGATCTTTGTGGCTATGATATTAAAAAAAGAGAATGGTAGAAGATTTTGTGTGCTAAGCCTTCTTCTTGATATTAATCCTTTAACTTAAAAATAATAATTTTTAATTTTAATTTTTAATATTTATTATTTAATTCATACTTAAGCTTTAGGTTAATCCATTTTATTTTTATACTATAAATAAATTTATATTTTACATTTTTTATGTTTTGTCCTAGATTATAAATAAAGCTTAATAGGCTAGCATAAGCAATTAATTATGACAAATTATAATAAAACTAAATTTTAAGGTTTAAAATTAACTATAGTGTGAACTACACACTTTTATTTCTAAAATTTTGATATTTATACTTTAAAATTTAAATTTATTTTGGTAAAATGTTAAACAATATTAGATATAGATTGATCAATAGAATCTTTCATCAATTAAGACTTTTATTACAATTTGATAGCATAATATATTAAATATATTATTAAATAAATGGCTTCAATCTACTTTTTAGAAAAATCTGGAAACTATTAGCATATTTATCATTATGAGGCCAACAAAGTTTGTATTAAGATTTGAATAACTTCAGGAATCAGGAAAGGTTAATTTAAACTATAATTAAAGTTGTTTATATCATAATTTTACTACTAGTTGATAATTTTTGTAGTTAGGATTAATTATTGCTTAATTTATAAATTGGCTTTAAGAAGTAGAATATAAATATCAAGGAACAGATAAGCACAAAAGGTATTAGCTATCATTCAATTACTTTAATAATAATTAAAGCAAAGAAGAAAATAATTAAAGATAAATGAAGAAAGATTACTTAAATTTATAAATTTATAAGCTTATTAGATAATAACTACAAATATCACAACAATATATCAAACATTATCATCATTAAACTCTTAAATTATTAATAATAAATTTAATTAAATTTATTATTAAATAAATATATTTTCTAATATCTTTAAATTCTAACTTTCTTTAAAAAAGTTTAAAGCATAATTATTTATTAGCTACTTAAATAAAATAAAGTTAATTTAACTCAATTAGACATGATAATTACATAAATTTTCTATTTTAGCTTTGTTTTAATATCTTAAAATTATAGTTTTTTTAATGTTAAGTATAATTTGAAAATATTTATATAAAAATATTAGTCAAAAAAGTACGAGCAAGATTTTTAATTGTTTGATTCACCTCTAGCCTTGAAAAGAGTATGGTTGTATCCAAGATCTAGAAAGGAATGCATTTGGAAAATAATATGGTTTTTGCAAAGACTTGAAATCTACAATTTTTGAATATGCATTCATTGCTTATGATGATCATTGCATCAGAAAATGATAAGTAGAATATCTCTGTTATTTCAATTAAGAGACCCGTCAGAGAAAAGCAAACACTAAAAAAATTAGGCGCCCTAAACATTTAAAGGTTATCATTATAAATAAATTTAATTACTTTTTAATATTATAGTTATGATACAAAAAAAAGATAAAAAAATGGAACAAAGGTTTTCTCGACTAAAAGGCTTCTCGTAGCTCCTTAGATCAATCTTTCCAGCTCTAACAAACTCCAACAAAGACAAAAAAGAAATAATATTGTAAAATCTCAGAAGAAAAATAATTTCCTTCCAAGATTTCAAAAAAAAGTTACACCTTCGAACAACTTATGAACTAAGATAAAAAGTCTCTTGTTTAAATCATTTTTGATTACATTGATAAGGTAGAGAACCTCGAACATTACGTCATGAGTTTACAATAAGACTTATGAGATCATGTCGAGGACGAGAGACCGCATAATGAATTTGTGACCAAAGAGGACATTAACAACAGATATTAAGAAATAGAATGCGATATAGTAAGAATTGATGAATAAATGGGAACAGATTTCTTAAAGTATGAAAACGCATTTTAATAAATAACGGACATAAAAAAGAGACTAGGAAAATTAGAGGAATAAGACCTAAAAAGAAATAATGATCCAATGGTAATAGAAGAATAACCTATGACGACAGAAAATCTTTTCAAGAAAAAATGTTATATATGCGGCAGTTTATTCCACTTATGAAAAAAGTGTAGGAGGAATTGGTAAATAAGAAAAAATATTTGGAAAGAACTTACAAATTTTTATCCTTCCTCGGATGGTTAGCTTTGAAGAAAAAAGATAACTCCAAGATCATTCGGAAAGCTCGGAAGTGAACTTGGGTGGAGACATTGGCGAGTTTGAGACCCTGTAAAAGGTAATGCAGGGGGTTATGGACCTATTAAGGAAGCATTCCATTATCCATAAAATTTTTAATTTAATCTCTAGGAGCCTATCCATACTTATCCGTTGTGGTATATAGCACAAGATTACTTTTATTGCAATATAAGCTGCGATAGATTATCCACTAATCTGGCTAGTTACTTAGTTCCATATTTTTTATAAATATTAAATAATTGTTGACAGTTTCAGAAAGTACACTTTATCACTAGGTACTAATAGGAGAGAAAGCAAGAAGCATCAATTTTACAGCGCACGCCTACTCTTCCATCGATTAACCCTTTTCTAAAACTCTTGAAACTTTGCATGAAGAAGTTAAGCATGAATAGCATCCCCAACCTAATATTAAGGGAATAAATAATAAATAAGAATTTTTCCAATAGCATATATAAGATATACAAGCAATCATAGAAAAACCTAGAAAACAAAAATTAATTGCTATGCAACAAGAAGTGTGTTCCTTCAATTTTGGAATTAGCAAATCAATATTGCTTAATTTGCTCTAATTGTTGGCAACCTCCAGGAAGAGGTATAGAAATTTAAGCGTCTCAACTAGAAACTCATAGAGAAGATTGGAAAGAAATATAAATAGGATGCATCCAGAATTTAGAATTATGAAAGTTAGATAGTTGAATCTTCAATAGGCAAAATGACCAAAATAATGTCTCAATTCAGCTGAATGAACGTAGGAGCAAATAAGAAAGAGAGTTTCAACATCTTAAAAAATCAAGAATTTAATGAAACGAGACTGAAGTAGTAAAAAAATGAAGATTGAATTAAACAAAAAGAACTTAAATTTAGAATTTCAAAACATGTAAGTTATGCTTTTATTGTAAATCGTCATACAATATTTTAAAAGCTGCAAGAAAGAAAAGACATGAAAACAGATTCAAGAGAGAAGATTATAGATTAGAAGGCATGAAACATCATAGCGAAGTGAAGTGATAAAAGGAAAGATAAGCCTTTAAAAGATAGGCAAGATTGGACGCAGAAAAGTAAGGTTATTTTAATTCCAGAGCTAATATTAAATAGGAATCGTAAACATTTTTATTATACTGCTACAAATTTTAGTATAAATAAGACAGAATAAAAGAAAAAGGAATTTACAGTCTATTTAAGATTTATTGTACGCCAGAAGGAAGGTTTTATAAAAATAAATTTTTTTAACCATACATGGAAGCACCAAAGATAACGGATGCATTGAGATGATTTGAGAGATGACAATTAGATTTCTATTATAACCAACTAACAATAAGAGAAAGCAAGTAAATAATAAGAATTTATGATCCAGAAAAACTAGAAGGATTCGATTATGAAATTTATTGAGAATTTGAAACTTCTACAAACTCTAATTTAGTAACAAGCCGAACAAAGGTGAAGTCACTTTAATATATATTATTATATGTATATTATAAATCGCCATAGTTGTTCGAAGGTGAACAACAAGGGACGGCTTCATCAGAGGTTGGGGAAGCTAAGTACCCATAATCGAGTTTATGTCTTCCTCTGCTTTGGTTTGGCCTCGAGACATCTGCTAGTTTGACCTTCGGCACTTGCTTATTTTAATTTTTAATTCTAGAAATAAAAGGAAATTATTTTTGCGAGCTTCATCAGAGGTGGGGAATTTAAGTACCCATAATTGACACATGTCGTCCTCTGCTTTGGTGATGCAATGAGACGCAGCCCTGCCATGTCCTTGAACCTCCAACAAGTATTAAAGATTACGATTATTCTAAAATTATATCAGTATTGAACATTTTTATCAGTAACAAACATTCTTGTCAATATGAAACATTTTTTAAAGAGCTGCGCACCAACGAGAGTGCTACGCGCTCTATAATCAAATTTATTTATTTATTTTATTTATATCATTATTATATATAAAATAGATGTCGCCCGCGTCAGATAAATTAGTAGGTAATCTGGTGTAGTGTATACTGCATTGCGATTAATTTCGCACTAGATATCATCATGGGGAAGAGTGGATAAGCTGTTGAAGCATACCTAAATTATCCCGAGGGTTCTCTCTAGTAGTATGAAAGTTTGACTGAGGGCCTTCTAATTACCGACTTAATAACTAATTCTTATTTGGACCTTATTCAAGAAGACTGAAGCATTTGACTCAAGATTCAAGACTAATTTCTAATAAGAAGAGTCCCCATTTGGAGAAGCTGACATGACTCATTGGATTTCTAGAATTTTAACAAGAAACATGAGAACATTTTTCTTAATATTAAACATTAAATAAAAATAAAATGGCTACTAAGAAATAATCGACCAAAAACTAACAGGAAATCGACAGAAAAACTCTCTAATCGAAATTTACTCCCTAGAAGCGCAAAACAAAAAATGGAACAATCACTTCTAGACTTTATTTAACGATTAGATTCTCTAACTTTTACTGTGCAATAATTATAAAACGAAAATTAATGGTTAAAAACGGAAATAACCACTAAAGCCTTGATGTTGCAAGGTAATTAAAAACTGGAAAAACGGAGCAAAAAATAGTAGAAATTAATAAACCATACAATTCTAATCTTAATAATGATTCTATGGTAATAGAAGAACAAAATTTCAATTCTTTTTCGGATCGGATAAAAAATTCCAATTTTTTTTAATTCCAAAAATGCTTAAAAATAGGATATAACTCGAAATATTTTAAAACAAGATGTTTTTATTGCTAAAAGGTTGGAAATATATTTAGAATATGTTGGTATTTTCAGAAGAAGCAAGAATCTAATAATTGAAAGATATGAAATAATATGACAAAATTATACTGTTCTCCAGAAGGAAGACTTTACAAGAAAAAATTATACGGTGGAGATTAATTACTATTGGATATAGTAAACGCTCAAAAAAGAAGGACGAGAAAGATGTTGGGACCTAAATGAGATTGAAGAAAAATTCTTAAGATCAAGAAAGGTTAAATCTGTACAACACGATATTTAATAGAAGAAGCAAGCTCTGAAGAAGACCTGAACGATTCATTAACATCTTAAAACTCATATACTATTTAGTGGCAAACCAAATAAAGGTGAAGTCACTTTAATAAATTATGTTATGTTAATATTGAAAGAGCTGCGCGCCAATGAGGGGCTATGCGCTCTATAATAATTTTATTTATTATTATTATTATACAGCTGGGAGTTTGAGCTATTGTCTCAAGTCAAGGTTGAAATAGCCTAAAAAGAAAAATTTTAAATTTTCTTATCTTATATAATAAATTTTAAATAAGCTTTTAAATTAAACTTTGCTTATTAATTGCTCCTTATACTATTATAAAATATTTAAAATTCAAAAATAAAAAAACTGTATTATTTATTAAAAAATATGTATAACTGAAGATAATAAATCTAGGATTAAAAATTAATTTAAGATAAATTAAATGTCTAATTTTCTGACTAAAACACTTCAATCATTTTCTTTTTATTTTTAATATTTAATAAATTTAAATTTAAATACTTATAACATTATAGATGTAAAAATTAATTTTTTTTAATTTTATTCAATAAACAACGAAATATTAAATTATAACGATAATATTTCATGTTTTACTTAGTATCTAATTTAGGGGAATCTGATTATTTTTCAAATATTGCGATTCATTATTTTATTCAATTATTTCTACATATAAATACCATATGGATTTCTTTACTTTAATAATTTAATAAATTTCCTTTTAATAACTCAGACTATTAGAATTGCGAAAATAAATTTTATAAGCTGTAATAAAAGAACAGAATTTCTATAAAATATTAACGAATTAAAAAAAGTAAAAATTAAAACTTATGATTATGTGAATTCTTTCTGAAATATTTTAAAGCTTAATGAACTTTATTTTTATTGTTAAATTGGAATCATAAGCATGTCTTTGCAAATTTTCAATTTTAAAGAATAAATATTTATTTTCTTTTTCATTGATATTTAATTATTTTAAGATTTAAAATAAATATTATATAATTAAATATTATTTTATTCAATCATTCTTTAGTGACTTCTCTGATTTATTGATAAATCCAAAGCTTAGATAATTGTATATTAAATGCTTACATAGAATCTCATTACTTATATAAGTTTCACAATAATTGAAAATAAGTAAGAAATGTATACAATACAATTTAATTTTTTAACTTTAAACTTCACATTTGCTAAATTATTTAATTTTGCTTGATAAAATTGATGTTTCATTATATTATATTAAAATTAAATCTAGCATATTTAATACTAAGCTAAGCAGTTAATATTTAAAATTAATATAATTTAAATTTATTTTTTAATTAATTCTTTTTAGTTTATTAGATAAATAACATTATTTAATTCATTTCTTTTCTTTAGTTTATAAATCAAAAATGGACTATAAACAAAAATATTTTTCTAGATGTATCTTCTTACGCAAGATTTTAAGAGAAAAAGGAAATACTTAAGGTAAAATTCCACTTCTTCTGTTTAAGTATGAAATTCTACCTAACCTTTGCTACTTAGAACTGTCAAAATACGTTGTAATAAACTTACGGGAAAAGAAGTTATAGATTTGGGATACCTAAACTTAGAAAATAAAACTCTTAGAAATAGAAAATGAGAGTATGAAAGATCCAAAAACATTTATATTTTAGTTAGATGATTAAAAACTAATCTTTTCTAAAAACTCTCTTATTTTCTGTGAAAATCAGACTATTTTAAAAGAATACAAACTAATATACAATTATGAGAGAAATAAACTAACTCTTGATTAATAAAATAAATTGCTATATGTCATATACTCATACTATTAAAAGTTTGATTCATAGTGTGAAGTGTTTGATCTGAAAAAAAATTAATCTAAAACTATTTAAAATTGTCCGTAGAGCGCGAAAGGAAATGGAGTAACCTATGCAAAAGAAAATGTATATAGTATTGGTGGATATGCAGGACATATGAGCAAAGATATTTATTAATATGTTTGCATAAAAGACTAATGATTTAAGTTAGAAAATTTACTTTAACCTAATTCTAATGTGATGCAAAGTTTATTTATAAAGGAACTGGAATCAATATTACTTTTTGATGAGTTTTAGTATTTTAAAGGTACAGCTTTATACGATTTTAAATAAATAATAAATCATGGACCAGATTTTCCTACTCGATCTGATGCTTTTTATCCAAATTTTTAACCTATTTTGAATAAAAATAGAGTATTTAGTTATGCAATAAAAAAGGAAGTTTATGAACTTTGCGGATATGATATAAGTAAAAGAGAATGGAAGAAAGTTTTAAAGATTTGAGAGATTTTTACTTTACATTTAAAATAAATAAATTTTAATTTATCTCATAAGATTAAATTTATCATAATATTATTACATTTTAATTGAAGAAGGTTTATATTTAAAATTTTAATTTTGTTTAATCTATGTATCTATGATCTTTTTCCAGTTTTTAACTTTAATTTATCTAAAGATAAATAGATTTATCAATTTTACTATTTTATATAACTTATAAAGTTAATAATAATAATAATAAGAATAAAGCTATAATTAAATTTTAATTACGTAACTATAAATGAAAAGCTTTAGTTGGTATGATTTAATTTTAGTTTCTAAATATAAACATTTATGATTTTTTTATTTTATGTAAAAAACGAATCGCAGTTTATAACTTATTAAAATAGAAGTCGATAAAAAAAGAGGAAGATAAAAGCAATAGGTTACCTAATTCTTTGAAGAAGAAAAGGTTACACATAAACATTTAAATGATAAATATAAATCAAACTTTTCAAAAAATACTTAAACAATTTTTGTCTAAATAAATATATAGCTAAAAAACTAGTAAAATAACAATGGAATATGAAAAAATATTTTTCTTTTTAATAATGGTGAAAATATATAAATAATATAATTCATAAACTAGCATTGATATGAACTAAAAAATCTATTATTAATAATAAATTAATTATTTATTTGTAGATTATTTAAAATATAATATACATAATATAAATTATCAGCTATTCAATTTTTCTTTCTAGCTTTTATACTTTTATTAAAAGTTAAAAATCTTCTTATTGCATAATTTTGATGTCTTAAAGTAAAGTTTACTGATTGTAATTTGACTGAAATTAATCCTTTTAAGAAAGACTTTTTCAAGAAATTTTCCATTTTTATAATAATAAATTTAATTAGTTGTATAAAATATATTTCATAGCTATTAATAAAAAAATAATTAAAAAAAAGATAGTTTTCTTAATAAACTAACTACTTTATTTGATGATATTTAAAATGAAAAATTAAATAAATATATGATAAAATTTAATTTTATCTTAGAGAATAATAAAAATTTTAATTTATTACTATTGTTAAGTTTTTAATATCTTAAATAAATTAATATTTCTTAAAATTCAAAAATTTTGAATAAATATTTTAATATATTTTAGTCAAAAAACTTAAGCAATTGTAATTAATTTAATTTAATATATTTACTTACAAATTTATAAATAATTCCAACTTTTAGATTTCCTTTTTATATTAATTATTTTATTACTCAATTTTCTATAATCTTTGTTTATTAAGTTTTTACTATGAAAATAAAAAATATTATTTATATAGTTGAAAATAAAAACAAACCTATCGAAAAAGTATAAAAATAAGATATGGGTGTTCAGAAATCATATAATTTCGTAATTTCGTAACTTTAATTATTTCTTAGTATCTTCATATTTTATAAATTAAGAAAAATTAAAATAACTAAGAAATTGATAAAATTTAATGATTTTCAATGTTTGGTTAAATTAAATAAACAAAATTAAAACTAAAAATTACATTAAAAAGTTAGACTAAAATAGACGAGTATATTTAAATTGTGAAGGCTTAAAAAGAAAAGTTTTAAATTGAATAAATGTTTGGATTTAAATTTAAATTATAAATGAAGCAAGTTTTTAAATCTTATTTTTGTATCTATTAGATCTAAACTAAATGTTATATAAGATAATTTTTATTTAACTTTTCTAATATTTAAATCTAAAGGTAGGATTATTATTTGCTTACGAAAATTTTGAAAAATAAACTGTATCATAATTTTGAAAAGTAAATTATATATCTATAATATTAAAAGTAATTAAAATGATTTATAATTATTCCCTTTGAATATTTAGGGCACTTTTGTGTTTTTTCTCTGACAGGTCTCTTAATTGAAATAACAGAGATATTCTACTTATCATTTTCTGTTGCAATAATCATCGTAAGCAATGAATGCATATTCAATAATTGTAAACTTAAAGTCTTTGCAAAAACCATATTATTTTCCAAATGCATTCCTTTCTAGATCTTGGATGCAACCATACTCTTTTCAAGGCTAGAGGTGAATCAAGCAATTAAAAATCTTGCTTGTACTTTTTTGATTAATATTTTTATATAAATATTTTCAAATTATACTTAACATTAAAAAAATTATAATTTTAAGATATTAAAGCCTAGATTGATGTAATTATCATATCTAATTGAGTTAAATTAACTTTATTTTATTTAAGTAGTTAATAAATAATTATGATTTAAACTTTTTTAAAGAAAGTTAGAATTTAAAGATATTAGAAAATAAATTTATTCAATAATAAATTTAATTAAATTTATTATTAATAATTTAAGAGTTTAATGATGATAATGTTTGATATATTGTTGTGATATTTGTAGTTATTATCTAATAAATTTATAAATTTAAGTAATCTTTCTTCATTTATCTTTAATTATTTTCTTCTTTGCTTTAATTATTATCAAAGTAATTGAATGATAGCTAATACCTTTTGTGCTTATCTGTTCTTTGATATTATAAATTCTACTTCTTAAAGCCAATTTATAAATTAAGCAATATATTAATCCTAACTACAAAAATTATCAACTAGTAGTAAAATTATGATATAAGCAACTTTTATTATAGTTTAAATTAGTCTTTTCTAATTCCTGAAGTTATTCAAATCTTAATACGAACTTTATAAACCTCATAATGATAAATATGCTATTGATTTTCTTATTTTTCGAAAACGCAGAATTTAAGCCATTTAATTAAAAGTATCTTTAATATATTATGCTATCAAATTGTAATAAAATTCTTAATTGATGAAAGATTCTATTGATCAATCTATATCTATATAGATTAGCATTTTATCAAAATAAATTTAAATTTTAAAGTATAAAAGTCAAAATGTTCTGAATAAAAGAGTTTAGTTTATACTAAAGTTATTTTAAACCTTAAAATTTAATTTTATTATTTTAGATTTGTCTATATTAATTGCTTATGCTAGCCTATCAAATTTTATATAATAATCTAAGATAAAATCTAAATATGATGTAAAGTATAAATTTATTTATATTCTAGATAACTATTATAAAATGAAATGCATATAGTCTAAAGCTTAAGTATTAATTAAATAATAATACTTAAAATTTAAATTAAAATTATTATTTTTAAAGTTAAAGGATTTTCATCAAGAAGAAGGAGCAACGGATAAAATCTTCTACCATTCTCTTTTTTTAATATCATAGCCACAAAGATCATAGCCATTTGAATTTATTGCATAACTAAACACTCTTTTTTTATTCAAAATAGGTTAGAAATTAGGATATCCACCAGAACTTAATGGAAAATTTGGTCCATGATTTACTACTAGTTTAAAATCATAAAGTGCTGTACCATTAAAGCATTAATATTCATCAAACATTATAATTGAATCTAGCTCCTTGATAAATAAACTTTGCATCACATGAGATTAAGGTTAAAGTAAATCTTTTAACTTAAATCATTAGTTTTTTATACAAACATATTAATAAATATCTTTACTCATGTGACCCTCATATCCACCGATACTATATACACTTTCGTTCGCAAAAGTTACTCCATTTCCTCTAGCGCTATAAGGACAAGTTTAAATAGATTTTGATTAATAGCTTTTCATATCAAATGTCTCACAACAAGAATCAGTTTATTAGTTCTCTGAGTTTATTACATATAGCAATTTATTTTAATGATCAAGAGTTAACTTATTCTATTAATAGCTATGAAGCAGTTTGTATTACTTTACATCCTATTAACTTTCACTGAAGAAAATAAGGGAGTTTTTTGACAGGATAAATTTGCTATCACTAAGTTAGAATATAAACTTTGAAAAGCCACTTAAATTATCGTCTTTAATATTCTAGCATTCCAGCTTCTATGTTTAAAAATCATAAATTTACAACTTATTTTATTAAAAATTTATTACAACATATTTCAAATGCTCAGTATAGCAAAGGTTAGGCAAAATTTCATACTTCAAGATAAGAAGAGGAATTCTACCAAAAAGATTAGCCTTATCTCTTAAAATTTTTCTCAAGAAGATACATTTAGAGAAATATTTGGATTTATTGTTCATTATTATAATTTAGTATAAATTAAAAAGATTAGCAAATTTATTATTTTAGAATTAAATTAAAATTATAAAAGTTATTAGCTTTAATAAAATAATAAAGAAGCTATTATTTTAAATATGCTTACATCTTATTTAAAGTTAATTTTTTAATTTAAATTATATTAATAAAAGATTTAAATTAGTAAATATGAAGAAATAATAATTCAAAATGTGCTTTTATAATAAATCTAAAATTCAAAAACTTTTAAAAAAAAGTAAAATATCTAAATAAAAAATAATAAGAAAGAGAATTATTTATAAATAAAAAGTCTTATAACTATTTTGAGTAGTTGTTTATCTATTTATATATTGTTTCTTTTAATTAACAATAAAAAATTTACTGTACTAATGATTTAAGATAACTTTTAACTAAAATATTTGCTATAAAGTTTATAAATTATTAGAAAAGAAATACTATTTGTATAAATAATATTTTAATAAAAAAGTAAATATAATATCTTAAATCATCTAAATTATTGCCAAGACATAAATGTTTAATTTAAATTAATATTTTTAAAGTATTAGTTTAAGCAATTTATTTAAGTAAAATTACTTATAATAATAGAAAAGCATAAAGTTCATAATAAATTGGTATAATAAATATCTCAGTTAAATATCCTTTAATGGTGCCATTTCAGTATTACAAAAAAATGATTATGTTAAAGAAATTTATTTGTTGCTAATAATTAAAAATCACATTTTAATTTTATTTATAGCAATTAAAGAAAAAAGAAAAAATAGCTTTAAATATAAAGATAGATAAAAATCAGAATTGTTTTTTAAATAAATAAAAATGATTATAGAGCGCGTAGCACCTCGATGGCGCGCAGCTCTTTAAATATTAATATTTAAAATTAAGAAAAATGCTCTCATGTTTCTTGTTAAAATTCTAGAGGTCCGATGAGTCATGTCAGCTTCTCCAAATGGGTAATCTTCTTATTAGAAATTAGTCTTGAATCTTGAGTCAAATGCTTCAGTCTTCTTGAATAAGGTCCAAATAAGAGATAGTTATTAAGTTGGTAATTAGAAGGCCCTCAGTCAAACTTTCATACTGCTAAAGAGAACCCTCGGGGTAAGTTATCTCAACAGAGCTTATCCACCCTTCCCCGTGGTGGCATCTAGTGCGAGATTACTCGCAGGGCAGTATACACTGCACCAGATTACCTACTAGTTTGACTGACGCAGCCAACATCCATTTTATCTATAATATATATAATAAAAGTATAAATTTATGATATTAAAACTTTTTAGCTTATAAATATTATTACTTTTATTATATTTAATTTAATATTTTATTTATAAAGTAAATTTATTAAAAATATATTAATATTTCAATATTAATAAAGGATAATCAATATAAACAGATAATTTTTATAAATGTTTTTATTATATATTAATTTAAATTAAACTAATATTTAGATTTACATTTTAAAATGATAGCAATAGCTTAAAGCAAATTAGTTATTTTAATTTATTTATATTTTTAATTTTCTACAAGTCGTTATTTAACTTATTTAATATTAAAAAATTATTATTTTAATGATAGTATTTTTACTTAGATTGCTTATTTGATGCTAAAAAATTATTTTATATCATAATAAAAAATGAGCATAAAAAGTAGGATATACAATTAAAATTTGGTTATTCTTATTTTAATATAAACTATAACTAAATATATAATAAATTATAAATTAATAATAAAAAACGTAATTTATATTAAATATGTATAAAATATAAAATATTAATTTATTAAAAATACCTAAAATTAAATTTATTTTATGTTTTAATAAATTTAATTGCTAATTTATGGATATTAATTATTAGTTTATTTAATTATAATTTTCTTTCTAGAATTAGGACTTAAATTTATTAATAAATTGAATATTCAAACTTATTTTTCTTTTTCATATGTATGTTTAAATGAAAATATTTAAATTTAATAAATAAATTTAAACTAAAAGAGTTTTTGAGGTCTTTAATTGAAAGAATTGCTTCTTTCAATTATAGAAGTTAGTAAATGCTTTTAAATTGTTTTTTTATTTTGTTTACATTTCATCATTTTTCTTTAATTAGTTCTTCTTTCTATTCATCTTTAGCTTCTTCCTTTTTTGCTTTCTCCATTTCTAGAATCTCAAGTCTCCTTGTCATTAGCTTCTTGTGAAATATTTTGATCTATAAGTCTAAATACTCCAATTTAGACCTTGAAAATGAGTTTAGATATTCTTGATCGTATAGTATAAGGTGCCTTAAGTCATAATTTCCGATATTTTCCGATAATCAATTCATTATATTAGAATAGTCCACACATTTAAAGATATGCTCGAAAGTTTCATACTCTCCACACATACAATAGGGATTATCAATGGGGTAATGACGATCTTAAAGATTCTTACGAAAATTATAAATTTAGGTTCTAAGTCTATACATACTGATAATTTCTCGGCTATACTTTTTGTTTAATTTCGTATAAGTAATTTGTGGAAATTGTTAAAGATTACCAAATTATTCAGTATATACTTTAGCTGCTTTCATTCTCATAAATTTTTTAGTAGCTACTTTGTAGAAATATTGTTGTATTTTTCTCTTATATATTTAGTAAAAGTTTTTAGATTGGTATTATTCTATTAATTCTGCAGATCGATATTATAAAGACCTGATAATTGCTACACTTAATCGTAGTATTGAAATCTTTTTTTCCATATATTAATGAAAAGAGAGCCTATTGTTGATCTTGGAAAATCAATACTTTCTTATTTCATTTTATGGTAGAATCTGAAGAATTTTATAGCCATAATGTGCTTAAAGGGTAATCAATTCAGGTCTATATAGCATGATTCATTAAATGTTGAAGTTGCTACTTAAAAAGTTTTTCTTGAAATTAATCTCATGCTTGATTCTATTCTGTTCAGAACTCCAGTTACTCCCTTTTGAATATTTCATGGTACTAAGTCTCCACCATATTCTGCTTTAGGTAATGTAAAAAGTCTACATAAAGTTTTAAAATGTCAAGGAGCTACATTCTTATATCTCATCAGTTAAAAAACAGCTTTCTTCATTGCAGCTATATATTTGAATGCAACTTCTTTGCAATGGGGATTCAAATTCTTCTTCTGATGTAGAATAACTCCTAAATATGTTACTTGTTCTTTTTAAGCAATTGGTTAATTTCCTAACCATAAATTTAAAATTTATTATTTCTGATTCTTCTTTAGAAATTAGATGCATTCAGATTTGGTAACATTTATCTTTAAATTTGTTCATGCAAAAACTATATTTGTTTCATTTATTAAATTCTACATTTACTTTGCAGATTTGGAAAGAAGAACAAGATCATCTGCCTCTACAAGTGAAGCTAATACTTGAATCCTGGTATTTAAATCCCAATTAGGTACTTTTACTTTCCAAATATCTAATTACTATGTCATAATACAACAATGATAAAACTGGTCCATGCGAACTTCCTTAAATAACTCCATTGTTGTATTATAAAATTCTGGTGCTCTTTCCATCTATGATAAATGAAGAATTTAGGTTTTTATAAAACGATTCTAGGGCTATTATTATTCCAAGTGGTAGTTTAACTCTCTTAAGTTAATCAAACAAAAGTCTTCTTTCTATTGAGTCAAACATTTTTTCAACATCTATCAGTGTTGCTATTAATTTAGTCTTACCTTTAGCACATTTCCGATAGTTATCGATTATTTGATATATTGTTCAAATTTATTAAGTTGTTTATTTGTTTTTCATAAATCCCATTTATGAAGGGTGAATCAAATTTCTCTAATAAATCAGATTGTATAGTCTTTTTGTTAAAGCTTTATCATATAGTTTTAGAATAGTATTAATAAGAGAAATAGGTAGTCAGTTTTCCAATCATCTTTATTTCCTTTTTTAAATATTGGAATTATCACCGATGTATTTAATTCCTAAGGGATTCTTCCAAGTCTTAGCATATTATTCAGAAAAAAATGAAGAATTATTAATAAATATTATCCACTATATTTCAGAAGTTCACCTTTTATTCCATCTGGACCAGCTGCTTTTCCATTCGGAATTTCTTTTATAATTTCTTATATTTCTTTTATGGTAAAAAGATCAAATCCTTAAAAATACAAGAGTGTATAATCTTTAATTTCTTAAATATTATCGTATATTTTATCTATTTTTTAATTACTAAGATTTATCTATTCTTGAGTTAGATTAGAATGCTTGTTAAAAACACAATTTTCCCATGATTCAATGAATTTATTTTTGATTTCTTAATTAAAGTTCATAATATTTCTCTTCATAGGATTTATAATTTTCTTAACTTGTGAAAAATAATTTAAGTTTATCCAAATACCTTTATGTTGATATAATATTATTAGAAGATAATCTATTCCTAACTTTTTTTCTAAATCAGATTATAAAAAGAAATTTATTATGCTTTTCTTGTTTATATGATTTATTTTATTTAAAAAATTTTCTGTTTTTATCTTAAAGAAGAAGATTTAAAAATAAATTACTACATTTAAACTTACAAATTATTTTAAAGCTATTTGTTTGGTAATTTTACAGTTGAATAATTTTTTCTTAGCTAGAAATATATTTTCATTATAAGATATTATATTATTAATTTTTTTTAATTATTTTAAATTTTTTTATTATTATATTTCGTTGTCTTAATATTAGAATAATACCTTTATAAAAAATAGTATTTCTTTTTTTGATTAATTTGAATTAATTTAAAATAATTAATATTTTACTTAATCACTACTATTTTTTCCAATACTTATATTAGTATTTATTTAAGATTATTCTTCTTTTATCTATTTTTTTTGATAGTTTATTTTTTCTTAATTATAGAATTTTTTTCTTTTTAATGAAATATATATTATTTTATTTTAGCTTCCAAAATTCTTAAAAACATATTTATGCAAATCTCAACTATATTTACTCGTTTTAATAAGAGAAATAAAATTAAAAAGTTATAAGGTTTGAAAAGTTTCAATTTAATGCTTTTCCAAAATCCCTTAACTAAAATTAAAAAAAAACTAATTATTTTTATCATTAATTATTTTATTAATCTTATTTATAAATTTATGTTTTAACATAATATAAATTTAAAAGTTTTTACTGACATTTTTGCAAATTTTTGATTTAACGTTAAATATTTATATTTTTAATAATGCTTATAAATTTTAACCCTTTATTATCTTTTTAAAATCCTAATAACTTTGGTAATTTTTTTTATTTTATTTTATTTAAATATAATAAATATTATGAGATAAATTAAAATTTATTTATTTTAAATTAAAAGTAAAAGCTTCAAATTTTTAAAATTTCCTTCCATTCTCTTTTACTTATATCATATCCACAAAGATCATAAGAATCAGAATTTAATGCGATAACTAAATACTCTTTTTTTATTTAATAAAGGCTAGAAATTTGGATAATTGCTTTCAGATTAAGCGGGGAAATTTGGTCCATGATTTATTATTTATTTAAAATCATATAAAGCTGTACCTTTAAAATGCTAATATCCATCAAAAAGTAATATTGAATCTAGCTCCTTTATAAATAAACTTTGCATCACATGAGAATTAGGTTAAAGTAAATCTTATAACTTAAGTCATTAATTTTTTACTCAAACATATTAATAAATGTCTTTACTCATATATCCTGCATATCCACCAATACTATAAATGCTTTATTTTGCAAAAGTTACTCCATTTCCTTTCGCGCTCTACGGACAATTTTAAATAGTTTTAGATTAATTTTTTTTCAGATCAAACACTTCACACTATGAATAAGACTTTTAATAGTATGAGTTTATGACATATAGCAATTTATTTAATTAATCAAGAGTTAGTTTATTTCTCTCATAATTATGTATTAACTTGTATTCTTCTAAAATAGTCTGATTTTCACAGAAAATAAGAGAATCTTTTGAAAAAATAAGTTTTTAATCATCTAACTAAAATATAAATGTTTCTTCATTATTCATATTCTCATTTTCTACATCGAAGAAACTTATTTTCTAAGTTTAGATATCTCAAATTTATAACTTGCTTTTCCGTAAGTTTATTACAACGTATTTTGACAGTTCTAAGTAGCAAAGGTTAGGTAGAATTTCATACTTAAACAGAAGGAGTGGAATTTTACCTAAAATATTTGCTTTCTCTCTAAGAATCTTTCGTAAGAAGATACATCTAGAAAAATGCTTCTATTTATTCTCCATTTATAACTATTAAATAAAAATCTTAAAGCAAAATTAAATTAAAATGATTTAAATTAAAAATTAATTTTTAAGTTTTAAGATTTGAAAACATTTTCACTAGAAAAAGTTAAAAATTATTTAAAAATAATAAAAATTAATTATTTGCAATTCAAAATGACTAAATAAATTGCTACAATTTTAAACTTGGTAAATTGAAAATTTAGTAATAATATTTTTCTTAGCCAAGGGAAGAATTTCTCAGTTTTGGGGAAAGAAAGGAGTATGATAGAAAAGGAAATTTTAAAATAATTATTTTAGTTCTATTTATATTTATAAACTATTTATGGAATAAAAAAATAATTATTAAGTATTTTTATAAATCCATAACATTTTCTGCTAGAAATTAAAGTTTTTTCTATTTAAGTGGCGAAATCCAACATTCAGAGGATTTTAATAATTTTATTCTTTAATTAAGAGACAAAGGATATTAAAAATCGAGATCTAAGATAATAATTATCCTAAATGAAGTTAAATTTTTAACAGTTATTAAATAAATAAAAATAAAATGAAATAGCAAATAAAAGCATAATTAAAATATTTAACTAGCATTATTATATAAAATATATATAAACTAATTAAAATTAATTTATTCCTTTTATTTTCCTTTAGAAAATTATATTTGTAACTATATTATATTTTGCATCTATTTATAAATACAATTTTGATATGCTAAATGTAAATATTATTTAATTAATATTCTAAATATTTGATTTTCTTATAAAAAGAATAATATTATTTGGTGATCTTAAAAGTTTAATTTCTGATTTAATTACATTTTTTTATTAATAAAAAAATGGAAAAAAAATCTGGGATTGGAAACCTTAAAATTTAACCTAATAGATTAATCTAAATCTCAGTTAACTAACAACAGCCAAAAAAATTCTACTCCTGTTAAGGATTGGGAAATACTGAATTTCCTAACAAACTAAATTCTTAAGAAATCCCATGAGCAAGAAATTATTTAGCTTTATTTCTTACTTGAGAAAATGAATATAGAAATATGTTGAGAAACCCCGAAAAAATTTGGAATATCGAGGAAGTTATATTTTAACTGCTTTGGAAGTATTTATAGAAAGAAGTAGGTATTAGTAGAATCAAGTGTGACACTACCCAAGCAGGATTTTGGAAATTAATAGTAGCAAAATAAATATATTAAAAAGGACAATGATGATCTTAGAATTTATTTAGAGAAGCTGGAAAAAAATTAAAATAGGTTGGAAGAAAAATTCTATAAGCTTATTGAAAGAAGAATTATCTCAGTTTGAAATTGATTCAGATGAAGACATATAAAATTGAGCAATTAATATAAAAAATTTTATTTTATTTATTTTGAGAAAATATTTCCTCTAATTAAAGATGATCCTAACCTTTTAGTTAAAATTAATTAAACTAATTAAATTTTTCGATTTGATGAATAAGAAAAATATTATTATTTTACTATTTATAAATTTTATTTAATATGAAAGGATTTAGGTATATTCGTATTACCCTTTTCTTAAAGCAATTAATTTTTATATGTAAAATGATTATACGATTATATGATGATATGTTCAAAAAAAATTTCTATAATATATTAAAGTATTAAATATATTAGTGTATTTGAACTTAATCAAAAACGCTTAAGATAATATATTCTTAGCAAAACTATTAAAAACTAAATTTAAGTAAAAATTTATTTGTTTTAGTTAAAAATAATCATACTAACGCTTTTAAATTTATTTTTAGTCAATTAAAAATTATTTATTTTTATCAGTCCATATTATACAATCCTGATTTATGTTTAAATGAATCATATATTTTATTATGCTGTTCATATTTATGAATGTTAAAAAATGATTATTCTAAATTATTTACCCCTTCCTGTATTTTCAACTTTATTTTAAGATTTTTATAGCATAGAATTTATTATTGATTGCGAGTTATCAATATCATGTAATTCGTCAGAAAACTCAAATCTATTTAATTAATATCTTCCATTATGATATAAAAATATCGAATTAGAAATATGAAATTTTACTCATTTATTTTATTAAGAAAGGTATTATATTTTCACATGTTTATATCTTTATATCTTCAGTAAATTTCTACTAAACTTAAAAATATTAAAACATTTAATCCTAAAATATTTTGCTTATTCTATTTTTAACTACCAATATTTACACCATTCTTGGTGATAAATACACTCTGTGATTTTTTCACATACTGCAGTTAATTCTTCAATAATAAATAAGTTTTTATATTTTTTGATTAAAGCATATCAAGTAATAACTAATTTTCCTTTAATATAAAAACAAACTTAGATTAATTATATAAAGCTAATTAGCTTATCATTTTTTACTTGTGAAGAATATCAATAACTGGAGAGATTTGTTCCTTTAATTACTACTTATTTCCTAATCCTCTAATTAATGTGCTACTCAGCTTTTGATAAGCCTCTAAAATAACTTTTTCTTATCTTCTTAATTTTTCTTAAAAAAGTAAAATGGAGGATGATATTTTCTATTTAAAGAGTAGTCAGTTAGCCAAAATTCTGTATCTAAGAAAAAAGGCAAAATAAGGGAAAGGAAATTAGTTAGGACTATTGTATATGAGGATTCCACTTTTACTTAGTAAGTATGAAATATCTCCTAACTTAGCCTTTAAACCTTGTACGTTTACCTGAAGTGAGAAGCTAAAATCTGAAAATTTTAAAATAGAAGAACAAAATTAAATTTTGAATACTCAGTCAGGAATATTTAAATCTGCTTTGATGGAGCCAAAACTTAGACCTGGATTAATTTATGAGTTCTTATTTTAGATACATTAAGAGGATGATGTAGAAACTAAACTTGGATTATGCTTAAGTTCTTTTAATAATTTTGAGTATTGCTTTTCAAATTCACAACATGGTTGAGTATGATTTACTGGGAAAGGAGAGTTGAGACATAATTCTGGATCAACTGGGTCATGTTATGGCCAAAAAACATGCTAAGATAACAATATAAAAATGATAGTTGACACGAAGTAAGGAAACTTAAGTTTTGAATTAAATGGTTAGTTTCAAGGAATAGCCTTCAAGAATGTTTCTAAGTTTACTAAAGGAGAGATATAAGTTGGAATAAGTTTGTCAGAAAAAGGAAGTTATTGCAAGCTTTTAAAAGCAAATATAGTTTATAGACAAAAAAATAAATCTTAATGTAATTTTTCATTTTCAAAGCACGAATTTATAACGAAATTTAAAAAATTGATATTATTTTAGTAAGCGCAATAGAGATATTTTCTAATATATTTGATCTAATTTTATTTATATATTTTTAAAGCTATATATGAGTAAATAAAAGTCATATAAAACTTTCTAAGATTATTAAGCAAACAAATTTACAACTACTTTTATAGTTATTTAACTAACATCTTTTAGATGCTAAATATCCTAAACTTTATTTATCATATTATTAATATAGTAGCTTTTTATTTGTTTTAATTCATGAATTTTTTAGAAAAAAAAATTCCCAAAAGAAAAAAATAATTTAGTTATTTCCTTCATTACAATGTCAATATCGTATTTATCATTTGGAATAAGTATCTAAAATTGGAAAATTAATGAAGTTATATAATTATATAAGCTGGTGTAAAATTAAGATAGGCATATCAAAATTAATTATTTAATTTCTTCTTTTAGTAAATAGTATAATTCCTCTATTAAACATCAACTATATTTTATTCTTTTTTTATCATTATTTAAGCATTCCACTTAAATTTCTCAATGTCAGAAAGATTAAAAAATTTTATTTTAGATGTATACTAAATTTGCTTTGTTAAATGATGCTTGAACTAATTTTGTATCATAATACAAATAAGATAATTTTTTGCTAAATCGCTTAAATTATTTAGCATCTCAATATCCTATATTTTTAGACCTATATTTTTATTTTATACATCCTTTCCATACTTTTGGTTCTATATATTTTGACGAAATTGGTGATATAACTTAAAGTTTAAAATTGAAAAAAATCTGAAATAAAAAATGATTTTTATTAATTAAAGTTACTAAAGAGAGAACTATTTTTATAAAAAGTTTAGTTTTGGAGAAAAATGAAGAACCAGAAGCAGAAAGCTTAAATTTCTTTGATTAACTTCATTTTTTTCCTTTTGTAAAATTAGCTTAATTTCATGCTTAGCATACTTGTAAGAATTTAATAGTAAAAATATTAAATTTTAGGAAAAAGTGGAAAGTAGGTTTTGAAATTAAAAAAGAAATTGAAGAATTTATTTAGTAACTAAGATGAAATAAATAAAAACAACTAAGAAGAATATTTTTAAGAGAGAGATTGCAATTTAGTAGACCGATAAAGAAATAAAATGGAAATAAAAAAAGAATTTAATAAGATATAAAGTACGAAGCATAAAAGAGGCAAGTAAGAGTTTTAAAATTAGCAGAATTAATTAAGAAAATATTTAAAATAAAATCAGAGCTCCAATTAGATAGGATATTCGCAAAAATCGGTGATATATATGATTAAGCTATTAAAAATTTTTGAATTTTAGAAGTTTCTTTAAAAAGAAAAATTATAATCTCTGTATAATAATTTTTAAGGGTTAAAAATTGAAAGAAATAAAAGGAATAGACTAAAATGCAGTATCTTTGATATAATAAATAAATAACTTGTTAAATAAAATAATAAAAATCAATTTCCAAATATAAATTCTTTAAAACAATAATTCCAGAAAAAAGAAGTGCTAGAAAAATTTGTATTTATTGGTTTCATAAAATTAAAAAAAAGATTTAATATATTTAAATAAATTAAGATGCTTATTATTTTAAAAATAGCAAGAATTGAAAATTATAAATGTAATACTTATTTTTGTAATTTTAAATTAGGAATATAGATAATTATGGTGTAAGTCTTTTGATAAATTTTATTTTCGTTTTATAAATAAAATATTTTGTAGCCTAAAACTAGATGGATTTAATACAAACTGGTTTGATCAAGTTTAATAATTTAGTCTATGAAGATCATTCAGAATTAAGTTTATCATATCTATTTTTTATTTTAAGTGATATATTCTTTTAGTCTATTGTTGATTTAATATAAAACTTAGTTAATATAATTGGGTATTATTACAAGCAGCTTCTGTTGGTATAATGAAGAAGCTTCAATTTATTATTCTTATTGAATTTTGAGTTATGAATATTAATCTTCACCCACTTCAACTTAAATTCATATATCCTAGTTATCCATACTCTATCCTAGCTTATACCTTCAATCAATGCTACAACATTGTTTAGCGTCTTCTTTTAGTCTGTTTATTTCTTATCTCTTTTCATATAAATTAAATTATATTGCTTAGAGTCTCTCATAGGTTTATCTCAATGTCATGATAATTATCTTTCAAGCAATCCCATATTTCAGTATAATGGAGTTTTGGTTGCTATAAGAGATATCGAAATCTAACACTAATAGGTACTTTTATTACTTTCTTTCCTTATTATTTATTTCCTTTTAAGCTCTTCATTCTCATCCCCAAGTTTAGACTGTTAACTTAAAAACCACAAACAAGTTAATTAGAATCGCCGAGCTAATAAAAAAAGTCAAGCAGAATCTTCTTAACAGAGAGTTAGTATGAGCGACTTTTATATATACTACAAAACCTAAATGAAAGGAATACTGGGGTTAAGAAATATCAATAGAATGACTTGCTTGATGTTATTATCCTTGTAATATTTTACTTATAAGCAGAATGTTTAGCATATATATGATATATTAGAGTCAAATTATTACTAGGTAAGGATACACTAATATCTTATTTGAAATAAATAAAGTTTATTTGCTTAAGAATATTATCAAACGAGATCTTTTTTAATCACTCATGAATGCTTTGAAAGCTCTATTAATACTTCTTTATCTTCCATTTTTCCGTTTCATTCTACTCACTTAATAACATAAGATATTCTTTAAAGCTTCTCCTTAGTTTGCTACTTTAGCTCAAGAATCAGATTTCATGTCTTAATCTTTCTATTATATTTATGCTCCACTCCTTTTCTACCTGACTTCAATATATTGTCTTGTGTAGTCCAGAGATATATTTCTCTTGCTTTCAATATTCCAGCTTAACTATAGATTAAAACCAAAAAATGTATCTAGAAAAAGAAATTTTGCTTACTCCAAGCAGTTTAACTGTAAACTTGAAAAATCAAATTAGATTTTAGTTTTAATATCCTAAAGACTAACTTATAGTAGAGTTTCAGATTGATAATCAAAATTGCTTATCTTCTCTATTTTATTTTTTAAATCTTTCTTTACCAGTTAGTCAAAAAAACTTTAGTGATTAAGGAAATGCAGCAAAATAACAGTGTTAAGATGAAATTTTCTATGAAGACCTGATCTATCCAATTACCTCTGATGTTTACAAGAATTAGCTGTTAAAAAATTTTAAGCTAATTAAATAATTTTTTAGAAGGTAACTAATTCAGTATTTAAGCAGATTTTAGGAGTTAAAATTTAAAAGAGAAGAATAAGAAAATAAAAAAGATTCAACTAGCAGTGTATTTAATAAAAGAGAGCTTATATTTAAATATATAAGGGTATATAAAAAATAACTAATAATAAGGTATAAATGTAAAGAAAAGAGGTATTAGAAGTATCTCTAAGCTTCTGTTTTAGTTTTAACTACTAAGAAAAGGGGTTGGATCATATTAGATTAGTCTGCTTTGGTGAGTTCAAGAAAATGGAAAAATCAAAGAATATCTAATTTTTTAATAAATGGAATATTTAAAACTAGCTGATAGGAATGTTAAATTATTTTAGGATGCTAAAACTTATTTAGTTTCAACTTAATTTAGTAAAAGTATCCACCTTTGGACTTTAAAAGAAAAGTTTCTTTGAGTTAAGTAAATGAAGATTTAGCTTTGGCCTTGAAAGACTTCTATATGAATAAAAATTATGCTTTAATAATTACGCTAAGTTTGAATAATTTTGTCTAAAGTATGAGAGGAATCATTAAGTTTAAAATTTAAATAGCCTAGGTAGCTTTTCGGATTCTAGGATTAAAATGGTTTTTTTAAGTCTAGTAAGAAGATATTTGAAAGCAACTTTTTTTCTAAATTATATTACAATCTTTCTGATCGCTCTCTTTAAAAAAGTCTAATATGATAATTAATTTGCCTTGATAGTACCTTTTGTATTTTTCATATTATCCATTTATATACCTATGCATCTCATTTTTTCTATCTCTTATTACTGCTTGATTCTGTGCTTATATAAGATGCATTCTTCTTTTGTCATCATCTTTAATTTACCTTTTTCGCTAATTTATTCTTTATTTTTTATATGCATAACATCAGTCTGCTATATATATTTGGAAGCATATTTATTTCAATTTTTCATATTAAAGCCTTTTACGATTTCAACACAGCTTAAGCTTGATCATATTACACCCTCTTAAAAACTATTTTCTACTCTGCCCTATTTCCCTACTTACTAGATTTAATCTCTTCTTTTATACTCATAAATAACCTCATAAGCATGACTCTATCATCATATTATTATAATAGTCCTACTTGTTTATTTAATAAAGCTACTAGGAAATATTGTTCTTCATAGAAATGCATTTGATATATATAAATTTACAAATATGCTTTAAAATTAATACTCATATAGATATATACTTATATACTTATATATTTATCTTCAAACTTTAAAAAAGTATAGTTAACCAGACTTCTCACTTATTTCCATATTTTTTTGGATATGAAGAATCTTTATTATCTTTGATAAAGAAATCCGTTGTCGTTAACGCCTGCTACTAGTTTAAATCTTAATTTTGAGTTAAACTTTTCCTCTCATCCATTTTTTACTCTACTTCTTAGACTAAAATGTTTTCTTAAGGTTGGTCTGATAAGAATCGTTAATTCTCTTGTTTAAGTTCAATGGCAGAGTCAATATTTTAGTTGGCTTAGACTTAGTTTCTATACTCTTACTTCTTTAAGTCCTGCATTTGTTCTTATTTCTTTTCTTATCTAAACTTAAAAATCTTACTTAGCTATAGCATCTTCCTTTATCTCTAGATTAATTTCATATTTTCTTAGTCCGCTCTCTATAGGCATTTCTCTCAAGTCATCTTTCATTTTTCTCTTTAAGTAGAAGTAGATTAGAATTCCTGAGACTATGAACTGTATAATGTAACTTATAGCATATACTAAAATCCACCAATATCAGCCATAATAATAAAAGATGGCTATAATATTAGCTGCTACTAGTCAGGCTGCAAAAATGAAACTTAATAGAAACCAAACGAGCCAAATTTTCATGCATTGTAGCACAAGTATCAGAACTATTCTTAACAAGCTAACTGCTAAGCCTAGTAGAACTGAGATAAGAACATCTATTCCTTTAAATTGCTTTATGCTAGTAAATTCATTTTCACATATGAGGGCTATAGAGTAGCATACTAGAGTGCTAATGAAGTCTATTAGAAATAGAATCAGACTTCATTCATTTTCTGTATGCTTCTCTAACTTGAATAGAAGTAATAAACGAACGCATTTATTATTACAGCAAAAATCTTATCTTTTTCTATTTTTATTCTTACAATAACCACATCAGATAGAAGCAAGAAAAGGTAAGTATATTGCAATAATCATATATAAGAGTAGATAATTTTATGGATAGAAGTAGTAGTAAAATGAATCTTGTCAGCCATGTTGTTCTATTCTTATAATACCTGTCTAAGTGCAATTGCAACTCAAATATTATTGGTCATCTATAATTATATTATAAGATTAACAATTATAACTGTATTATTGAGAGTTTTCCTCCAACATGTAACATACTGGGTTTAGTTTCTTAAAGAAATATGCTGGAATTAAAAAGTCAATTTCAGCTTCCACTTTTTTAGGAGTTATTTTACTTGTCACTATACCATACTAATCTTTTTCGCATGTCTAGTATATAAAAAAGGCGATATACTAAATATCTGTATCATACTTATCAACTGGATTAAAAGTTGTCTAGGAGAATATTGTGCCAAGACATTATTGAGTAAAATTTCCATTTATGATTACTTTTATATCCTTTTAAGAATTATACTACGCTAAATTATCTGAGTCATATACTCCTAATTCTAGTTAAGTGTATGAATCATTATATAGGAACGGAGCATAATTTGGAGCTAGATACTTTTGAGAGTAAGATAAAGAAGCAGCTTGGATAATTTAGAAAGTAGTATTATTTTCCTCATCTACCAGTCTTCTCAACTAAGAATTCTCTTCTCTCCTCATCCTTCTTTTTTCTCTTGTATTAACCTCTTCACTACTCTAGTTGATTTAAATGCTAGCAATCTTTTACACTATGGACATAATAATTTGCATCTGATTTAAATTAAGATTGTACTAGCCTTTATTAACTAGGCATTAATTTGTATAATTTATATACGTATAAAGACTTTAAGAGGTTATATATTTCTCCACTTAATCAAGAATATATAATGCAACGGTGAATTCTTCTCCATTAGTAACTAAAGATGCCACTTCATTTAGAAGCTAATTTGCTTCTTTTTTAGATAATTATCTATCTTTTTAGAAAACTCCTATTGTATAGTCAAGAATAAAGTTTAGTTTATTGAGACTTGTAGCCAAATTTTTGTAGTTTAAAACCTGACTAACATTAAAATTGGCCCAGTTCATTTATGCAACTTTTATGTCTATAACCTCTTGAGCTTTAGCTCCAAATGAGTTATAAACACGAGCTTTTACTTCTAGTTTTGAATTATTTCCTTCACCTTATGGAAGCTAGTATGTCTGCACTTAATCTTCTTATTCATTCCCTAAAGGTAGTTCTATTTATTGCCTACTATAATAAAATTAATAGGATAGAGGATAGTTACTCTCAATGTCAAAACTGTCGGTAACCTTGAACTCAAAGAAAGTATCTCAAGCTTATCCTTACGTGACATTAACACTGAACTTCCCCACGTTTGGAGGTTTGTTAATGTAAATAACTTTCTAGCTCTGGTATTATTGTCCCATCTAACTCTCAACAGAAAGAGAAAAGGTATAAAAGCTTCCTTCCAATAATTTTATTGCGTCTATCTAAACATTCATCAAGGTTAAATTTAGTGAAGTAGCGCTATCTTCCAAATCACCTGGCTATTAATCCCAAATTACTTTCTAATAGCCCTCACCATTTTCTACTACTGTGCCATATAAATTAAACCTATCTTGCTTGTTCACTTTATTGAACTCATAGTCACTGAGACTTATTTGTAAAGAGTTGGTTTAATTTACTAAAAGGTTCACCTAAGCAAAATCCTGGGATTATGCATCTTATACAGAAGCTGTCACGCTTAATTTATATTAATGCCCTTAAATGAACATTCCACCAGATATGTTCATATAAGCCTTTTTATTAAGATCACAAGCAGCGTTTTACTAACTCTCGCTAGGGAAATAATCGGAGGGCTATTATTCAGTTACATCTTCGCATTTTCATTAATAGTCTATAGCTTTATTATACGTTCCTACTACTTTAGTCATAATAGTCCTACTTTAAGATGGATATAGATCTATATACTTATCTCCAGATATTCATACCTTTATTTATGGCCTTATAACGATGATGTTAATATACTATTTGTATATACTATCCACAGTAGTTCTGATTTAATACCAGTAAGGGTATAAAAATATACCTGGCTTTATAAAGATAATATATTTGTCATTTGACTAAGAAATAGGATCTCCAAATAGTTAACGCTCTATATCGCTGTAATTTCTAGTATCACTTGTCTTATCTAAATTCCATCTTACAGTATGCTCTTAGTCATGCTAATTATCTTTTACTACCAGAGTGATATTTTCTCTCACATGTTCCTAAACTCATTTCTAACTTCCATCCTCGAAATAAGTGCTTGTGTAGTTTCATCCAAATATTTCTATTTATTTGGTTCATTAGCTTTAAGTGTCTGCTCACGAAATAGCAGTTACTTATATAAAAACTCCTTCCGTTTTATACAGGTATTAGGTAGAAAGTCTAAAGGAGTCTTTTTCCTGGTCATAAGTTAAAGGATATAGATTTGTATTTTTCCATTTCTCAAACTCCTAAATGAACTCTTGATTAACTGGTTCTAGCATTATACTCCAAATATACCTTATAGGGCATTTATGTTTATTATCCACATTTACTTGGACAATCAAGTCTTCTTATCATTGATGTCGATCATTTATTTATGAAACTATGATTTAAATCTTAGGTGTATATTCAACCTTTAGCCAAGTTCAGAGACTCCTAATTATCTAGCCTGCATTTTAAGTAGATGAGATGAACTAGTCATCGAACTATATCCTCAGATACTTCTAAAGTTAAGCTTCTTCACTAGTTTTTATCTACAAGGTATCATCTTTTAGTCAGATGCACTAAAGCTGCTTTCCAAATAGCGCAGGTCGTGACAGAATTCGATAGCAATCACTACCATTTTAGTTCATATCTAACGATTAGTCGAACTAGATAGTTACGATCTCGTCTTCTATAATGGTAGCTTTAATTTGAGTTGATATGAAATGCCTTTGACAGTTAAAGGAATTAAACTCTAAAGAGTTCTCTGACTTGAAATCCTCACATCCAACTCCAGTAGAGCAACAATAGTCGTATATCTTATAAAGACACTCATCCTTAATGGGGAAAATAACTTAGCCTTACTTATTCCAACATATTTCATCCTAAGTTACTGAAAAGCATAAATTGGTACTGGAAAAATTGCAAGCGAAATCACATTTACGAGTTTAATTGTTTGGCTTATAGTAATCTGGACATTTGTACTTGCACATTCCTCAGTATTCATAAGTGAAGGAATCACATTAATCATAGCATTTATATGAATTCTCCATGAAGTAGTTTGTACATTTGGCAGTACAATCGGAGTCTTACATATAAGGTGCTTATAGAGGACAAGTTTTAACACACTAGCCTTAGTACCTAAATTAGTTCTCACATAAGGTACAATTGTTTTTGAGCAGTAAGTATGAGTTGTCTTTCTTGCATTGGTAGCATACTAATCCATCCCTTGAGCACTTTTAGCATCTATCTGGGCATTTTTGTTGTGATTGAACTAGCTTACATATCCTATCAACGTTGTCAGGACACTTTATTTATAAACTGTTCTATTAAGATTGATATTAAACTGAACTTGAACTAGGACATTCTACTTAATTTCCATCGCTAAAGGTTAAAACCGGTATGTTTTAATAGTTGCAAGAAGTGCTAAAACAGAAAGCAAAGGCGTTGTTATTTCTTTAGCCTTAGTAGCATAAAGAATTTGCTCCTGTAGTTTCTTCACTTGATGTCAAATTTGCTTACAACGTATTTGAATCTCCTTAGCAATACTTGTTAGGATTTCTTAGAGGAATAGGACAGAAATTGTTTAGGTCGTATACTCCATTTAACTAGAAGTCAGATCATTTCTAGTCTGATACTTTATAGTTCTGATGATCTAGTGGTTTATAACATTTTCCTATCGAAGATCTGTCAGTTGTACATGTTCAGTCGCTCTCTTATTAACAGAAATCTTCGAAACTCGAATTAGATTGCTAACCAGCAGCACAGTTTTAATTCAAAAAACTACAGCCTTCTTAGTATCCGAATTCTAAAAACTCAGCCATGTTTTATAAAGGAGTATACCAACCCATAGAAGTAAGCATAGCTACTGTAATATTGCTAGTGACTTTATCAGGTAGATCCTCAACCACCATTAGCTCATTATATACCAATCTCGTTTTTCAATGAGAAGTGACATCTTAGTAATCCTCTAATTCCATATAAGCAGAGTCACAGTTGAACTAAGCATAGGTAGCTTCTTTAACTTCTGATAGATTTAGCTGAGTAATATTTTAAGATCTTAACTAAGCTTTCAAGATAAAAGACTTATCGTAGACTTTATTGGTCGTGGGATTGATGTAGTAGCTATAAAGGCTCTTGCTAAAACCTAGTATATGAGTGACTTCATGCATTATAGTAGTGTAAGCATACTAATTATCGCTACTCTAGGAAAAATAATTCAAGTTAAAGTTAAGTCTTCCAACTATAGGTCGGCCAGTCTATGCATCAATCAGACAGGGAGCTGCTCAAGTTCTATACTAAACTTCAGAGTTTTAGTTGCTAGTCACGAAAATAATGAGATCACTTTCAAAGTTTTCAGTAAAGTAGATCCTTGGAATTGTAAGCCCTTGGCATTATGCTTGTTTAATGGAGGATAAGCTAAGATAAGTTCAAGGGTTTTTGATCGCTAGAAACTGAGTAAAATGCTTTTCAACCAATGGGATCAAAACATCCCTTATTAAAACAATAGCTGGCTCAGTGGAGGAAAGTATAGGTTCTTAAACATCCCAGAGAATCCTTATTGGAGCTGTCCTACTTTTTCTCTCTTCTTGGTTTATCAAACTCAAGTTAACCTTTTACAGCTAGATATCTAACTCGTCATGGATACAACGAAAAGAAAAGGCTATCACCAGAGCGTTGAGAAGGAGAAGCAATTTCATTTTTTATAAACCAAGAAATTAAAAATATGGCAAGTTGAAAGAACTTAAATTAGGCTATGCTATCTACAAATATGATAATATAGACCTAAAGTGAGTATATCAGATACTAGACTAAAACTGGGTTTAACTAGAAGTTTATAAAAAGACTAGCAATCGCGCTTCGTAAAGTTGACAGCATAAATGGGAAAAATTTATTAAAGACTTTAAGAGTAAAAGAACAAACTTCTAGTCAAACTTCCATTGGAATAAAAATGAATGGCTATTAACGAGTCTTAGATACATAGACAAAATAAATTAAACAGACTTAAGCAAATTAATTAAATTAAGTTGATAAAGAAAATTTCTTAAGCGAAATCCTCAGCAAGCACCATCAACTAAATTTTAAATGCAATCAGTTATATACCAAAGCTAATCTTCCTAGTCCTATTACTAGAGTGTGCTGAAGAAATTAAGTATTCATCTCTTGATTGCTTAATATCTTTAATAGTTAACTAGCATCATAGGAATACTCAAATTTATTTAGCTAAGTTTATTTAAATTAAATAAAGCTTAAGTAAGTGTTGATCAAGTGTAATTAAGCAAAAGATATAGTTTCATTATAATTTTAGAATTGAGGTATTTTTTAAAAAGGTTAGATTATGAAGTCTGATTAAATTTTAAGATGTGTATTTTAACTTCTAAATAGATTATTTAACTTAACCTTTTTTCATTCAAATATGAAGCATTTATTTCTTAACTATGTCTGGGATTTTCACACACTTTGAAAACTAAATTTCTTCTTGTGATTACAAGCAGCTTAAATGTCAATGGTTAGGAAAGCGTTTTATTCAATTTAAATCCTTGAAGCTATAGGTTTAGACTTATATTTTATCTATAGCCTTATAAGATTTCTCAAACTATATGCTGATATATTATTAGTAAGAAACACTTTATCCAAGCACTTGATAACTTAGCTATATTTGGTTAGATAGAGATAGATATTCAGCTTACAACCACAATATGTAAAGTAACATTCTTTGATGCTATATAAGTTAGAGTTTGTAATACCTTTGATTTGCTTTTAGAAAGCTAATTTTGACTGTTTGCATCCAAGCTGTATTAATAAAGTACTAAAATTAGATTTCTTAGAAGGTCTAGAATAAATCACAACTGAAAATACTAAGTTTGAATAAGCTTTAACTCATTTCATTTCTTACTACCACTTGAAGAGTAAAAAGTAAGCTAGAGTATCTTCAATGATTTGAGATAACTAAACACAACAAAAAATGTTCTTCTTATAAAAAACTGTAGAATAATAAAACCACAGAGATAAAGATTGCATCTAAATAAAAAATCACCTTTAGAAGTGTATATTCAATAAACTTTTATTCTATGAGCTTGAAATAAACTATTTTATACCTTTTTACTATTTTTATTTTCGATATACTAGTAAAAAATAAAGTTAACTATTTAGCATAATTATTCATTAATTACTAACTTTAAATTTTATAATGGTTCTTATTATTTAAGTATTAAGACTAATAATAGAAAATCATTTTAAATCAATAAATTAAGTTATGCTTAGTTAATTCTTAATTAGTCTAATTGCTTGTTTATTTTGAATTTAGTTTGCTTCTTTAGCTTATTTTTACCTTATTTAAATTGATGAATTAATTTATAAATATACATTAGAAGTGTTTATATTGGGCTTTAAACCTGTTAATTTAGTATATATTCCTTCTATAGACAGGAGTTGATTTATTGATAGTCCAGTTAGGAGATAGATTATCCTCAAAGCTAAATGGAATTTGATCTTCAATAAAAGATGTCTTTTATGTAAGCTTTTTCTGAGATTTTGACTTTGGTAGTTTCTTTTTCCAGATTCTCCTCCGTGAATCGCAGTAGATCTTCCTATATAACTTAATCATCCGCGCTTCACTTTAACTCTTGGTAGTAAAACCTGCTCAGTGTTCCCTCTATCGTCTCTAGAAATTCAGACAATTTTTGTAGAGGTGCCCCGTTGTCCTGCACTAGTAGCAGTTTCTTTTACTTATGCTAGACCTTTCGTGTTAGAGTCTTTGAATAGGATGGGAGGGATTTTATAATTCAAGCTCCATCATTCCATAGGACTTGTGTATGCTTCATAGTCTGTTCTTATACCATTGAAGTTTTTAATTAAATTAGGAGCTTTTTAGCTTGACTATCATTAACTCTTTATGACTCCAAAGCTCTAATTTTAGAAACTGGTTCTCCTGCTCAAATCTTGTCTCAATAAGAATGGAATTTTCCAAGTTTCTATGCAGTTATTAAATGTTCATCTCTATCCAGCTCGAGCTTCTGTACTTCCTAGTTCAGCTCAGCCACGATTAATCCAAGATCTTTCTCCTGTGTTGCTAAGGGATAAATTGAATAAATAAAAAATGCATTTTCCTTTTTTTTCCTCTGCTTCTCGTCAGTAGGTGCTTGTCTAGCGTTGATTTGGATACTTGTAAGAAGGTTTGAAAACTTTCTGCTACACTTGAGTAATGGTAGCTTTTTCTACTCCTTCTCAAATCTACTTCTCCTTAGAAGCTATGTAAGCAAACTTTTCTGAAACCTTTTATTTTCTACCTTTCATAATTAATTTTTTTCAGTTTATATGTTTCATTATTTGTCTTTTTTCCAGTTGTGTTAGATTATAATAATTGATTAAAGTAGCTTCACCATTTTTATGGTTAACCACTAGTTTAAATGTTCAATACTGATAAGTAAATACATCTTAAAAAAATGAATTCTTGGGTGTTGTATCTCTTAGAACTCCCAAAGCCAAAGGTCACTCCGTTCCAGGTCCGAGGATTAACCAAAACAGAGGAAGAGATAATCGATTATGGGTACTTAACTTCCCCAACATCAGATGAAGCTATCCTTTTCTTCACCCTTCGATCATGGCTTGAGTATCTTCGGAGGTTCCAGCTTCTAAAGCAAGCAACCAATTTCCTAAATAATTATAAGTGTTAGATAATTACTTTATTAGCATGAGTATCTCTAAAATAAAAAACTAAACTGATTAAATATTATGACACTTGTCTCTTCATTTTGGACATGAATCTAAGTACTTATGAATGTAACTTAATAGCCTAAAATCTTCTCTTCAAGTTACATAAGTAAATTAATTTTCATATCTATAGTCTTTTCGTTCTATCTCTAATTCTCTGACATTCAGAAACAAAATTTGTTAAGGTTTGATCTTAAAACTAAGCTATAATAGCACTTATAATATCATTACTAAAGAGCATCTAAATTTTATGATGCCATCAAATTATTTTCTAGCACTATTATATATTCAAAATGGCATCTAAGAAAACAAAGACCTGGCCAACAAAACTTACCAATTAACCTGACATTTCTAACGATTTTTATTTTGCTGCAATTGGATAATCAGAAGCTAGCAAAAGAAATGTAAGATCTTGAATAAATAACTTAATCTCTAATGCTAGGAATCAACAGATTGTTAAATGAATAAAATCCTAAAGAAAGATTTAACTAATAGACATCTTCTTTAGAGATGTAAAGATAAATTACCTAAATCGAGAGGAATCTAAGACATAACTTCGACCAAAGAATTAGTTAATTAGAGCAAATCAAGCTTAACTGATGAACTAATCCAGAATCAAGAGGAGTACAGAACCCGTCACTTTCCTAGCAGAAAATAGAAAAAAGATGTTGATATTGTAAAAAACATGGGCACAAGGTAAATCAATGCTATAGATTCAAGAGTAAATAATATCAAGAAACAAAGAGAGAAATTTAAAATCTATTTAAGATTTATTGCACACCAAACGGAATTTTATACTAGAAACAAAAATTTTAACCTTAGTAAGAAGCTCCAAAGATTACAGCTGCACTAAGACGATATGAGAGATGACAAGTAGGATTTGAATTCCAAGCACTAACGAGAGGATAAAATAAACAATTTATAAGAATTTATGATTCAGAAAAACCAGATGAATATTACGTTGAAGACTTTTGATTTGGATAACTTGTACAAACTCTAATTTCGTGACTAACCAAATAAAGGAGAATTCATTTTAATGAATTATGTTATAATTCCTCTAAGTTACTAAACCTATTTCCTATCTTTTTCTTAAGCATTAATTTGATAAATCTTGATTAATAAATTATATATACTTTATAAATTAATTTTAGTCTCTCTTAGAATTAAAAATTATTGGTTTTCATGTAAAATATGACAAAAAGAATGAGTATTTATAATTGCAAGCAGATTATAAAATAATCGCTTGTAATGATTGACTGCTAAAAAATTAAGAGATAAAACAGATTTTTGGAAGCAGAAAAGAATAATTTTGAGGCATGTAGAAGGAAAAATTGATAATACTATCTAGCAGGGATTTAGCAAAGCATTCGTTTTTATAATTCCAGCCTTTTGAAATTAGTTTAAAATTTAAATATAACTGATACAGGTATAGAGCGCGTAGCACTCTCATTGGTGTGCAGCTCTTAAAATAAATGTTTCATACTGACAAGAATGTTTGTTACTGATAAAATTATCAGATACTGATAGACCTTGTTCAATACTGTTATAATTATTCAGTACTGATAAAAATGTTCAATACTGATATAATTTTAGAATACTCGTAATCTTTAATACTTATTGGAGGTCCAAGTACATGGCAGGATTGTGTCTCATTGCATCACCAAAGCAGAGGATGACATGTGTCAATTATGGGTACTTAAATTCCCCACCTTTGATGAAATTCGCAAAAATAATTTCCTTTTAGTTCCAGAATAAATATTACGTTAAACCAATGCCGAAAGTCGAAATAACAGAAGTCTCGAGGCCAAGTCAAAGCAGAGCCAAAAATTTAAATTGTATAATTATAAAGTCTTCAGCAGTGATTTTACATATAATACGTTTTTAATATGTTTTCAGCTTTAATCTACAATAATTTTCTTAATCTTAGTATAAAATGAAACTGGAGATTTTCAAATTAATTTTAGCCTTTTCTGTCCTTTTTTAAATACTTAAAAAATTTCCTTGTAATAGCTTTTTCTTATAGCTTATAGAAATAAAAATATCGGAACATATAAATAATATTATACAAAAATTTTCAAATAATAGCTATTTCCTTCAAATAATAATAAGCATCGAAGCAAAAATTTATTAAATAGTAGTTTGAAATATTTAACTCTATTTATATCTAAATTTTCTTTAATTTAAGAACTATTGTTTATCTTATCATTTAATAATGATAAATTCTTTGCTTCAATCAAACTTTAAATTATAATTATTAAGAGTTATATTCTTGTCCAGAAAAAATAATGCTTTATTATAATATTTTTACTTAATTGATAGTATTTAAATTATGTTTTACTTCTTTTACTTATTTTATTATTATTTAACCAAATGTAAAATAAATATTTGCGTACTTTGGGTTTTAACCAGGTATCAGTGGACAAATTTTTTTTCGTGGTTGTAGTCCACGACCTTTTTTATAAGTGGGTGGTTACCACAAAGGAAGCTCTTAGTTTCTTATGAGTAATTTTTATCTATAAACTCAGAATTTAGTAATTCAAAGCTTATTTAGTTTTCTTCAGGTTCTTTGCTCTTCATTGTGTTTGAGTAGTTTTCATTCTTTGCAATGTCTTAGTAGGTGATATTTAGATTGACAGTACCAACAATTTTTATATTACTTCTCAACTTTCTTCTTTGGGATAAATCTTTCTTTCTAATATCTCAATTCTTTCGCATAGGTTTGAATCAATTTGTTCTTAACTTTGTTTTCTTAATGCCCCTATTAAAGTTGATCTTCTTCTATAATCATTATTTGAAGTTGGATTAAGACATTTCATAAAGTTAAATTTCTGTTACTAAACTGTTTTTTATCAGTTAACTTTTAAGAATTAGCAATTCGTTATTTTAATCTTCTAAGCAGTTCATTAGCTCCTTAATTTTTTCTCCTTGATGAAATAAAATTTCTTCATACTTAGCAATTTATACTTTCATTTGTTCAATTCAATTTAAGAGTAATTTATTATTTTGAATTCCAGGATTAACTTATCCAGTAAAACCAACCATTACTTTCCTCTCTGAAGATGAGCTAGACTCTCGATTCTGTCTTTGTTTTTTAGATTCCTCAGTAGTCGCTTGCTTTCTTGCTTTTCATTTTTTACACTTTTTACTTTCATTTATTTCTATTAGTTAAAAATCCTTTTTATTTTAATATCTTAATAATTAAGTACATAGCGAAATTTTCTTTGTAAAGGAAGTAAAAGTAAATTCAAGGTTTTTAAGAACTCAAAATTTAATGAGATACTCAGTTTCAATATTATCACTATTTAATGCTTTTTTTATAATTTATCAATTATCTATATAAAGATCCATACTATTTAGAAGCTTTATATAATTTATCTTTTAATAATAAGAACTAAAAGTCTTATTATATAATAATAATAATTGATATAGTTAGTCTGCCATTTTTAGATTATCCACTTTTTAAGTTTAAAGTTAGGTATAAGTATCAACTTTAAATCTGTTTGGCTTTTGTCTATCCTAGATCTTGGTGATTTTTAAATTGCTATTTCTAATCTTTTCCGATAGGTCGAATCCCAGCCACTTTTTATCGAATTCGTTAACCGCCTATTAGATATAAGGAGCTTCACTCTTTAGTTGTAGCATTTTTTTTCTATGTAGTTTATCTTCTTAATTGCAGTAGATTCTGAAAATATTTTCCAATTAATTTTCTATGTTTCTTTTTTCCTTAAATTTAAACTGGAAGCATTTTCTTACTTTATGTCCAGGTCTCTTTCAATATCAACATGTCATGATTATCCGATAGTAAATATAAGTTATTGGGATATGCTATCCTACATCCTCTGGATCATTCATCGAAAGTTTTGATAGGAGTATACTTTCCATAAATTCTGCGAATTGATTGAATTTAGTTTCTAATTATTCTTTTTCATATTTTCTTCTTATTTATTTCCAATTTTTTCATCTCACACATTGATCATTAGAAATTCGGTTTTCTTTTCTAGTTCTTATTCCTGTCTTAATAAGTTAAAATTTTCTTGTTGCATGACTCTGAGTTCTTAAAGCCTTTTTTAATATTCGTTGCTTGATTAAGATGAAACCTTCTAAGAAGAGACTGATGACAAGAAATGTTCCATTTTTTTTGTCCTGTTATTTATAATAAATAAAATGAAAAGTTAAGGTAAAGCTGAATTTTTAAATTCTCAGATACAAGTTTAATGATCTTCACAGCTGCAATCTAAGGACTAAAAAAAAGGGAGTTCTAAAATTAAAATATTAACTTGAAGAAAGAAAATGAACTAAGATATGCAAGCTTTTAAGAAAAATAAAGGATAAAGAAAGTAAAACAAATAAGTCTTCTAAATAGAATTTATTATTTTACTGATGGTCATATATAGATAAAAGCAGTTTTAAATAATGGAAGCTTTATAAACAGTGATAAAGGAAAAAGAAAAACATGAAAATATTTTAATTTGAAATTAACCGACCTAGAAAACAGTAATTTTTATGTAAATGAAAAAGATGAAGAAGCTGAAGAAAAAAAGATAATTTAAATATCTGTTTGAAGAGCGACTATTTCCAACAAAAGATGAAGATGAGAAATTTTAAAAAGCTTTAAAGTGATTAACCTTTGATGTGTATCTTTTTGCCTTTTTTTGTATTGATTTCTCTAAGTTATTGATAATCCAAAAATTTTTTGAATTAATATAAATGCTCAATTATAAAGCATATTATACATATATACTCACCATAATTTAAAAAAATTTTCAAATGTTATTGTATCGTTGGGGCATTAATGGTAAAAAATAAGTGGGATCAGATTCACAGCTTAGAAATGCAAGAGAGATAAAATTCGGTTTAAGATAAACTTAAGACTAATAACTTGTTACTCAATTATTTGGATAGTTGAATTACAGTTTATTAGCCATTAAGTTTAATTTAGACAGAATTCGATTCCCACCATGGGAACAATTACACTTTTTACACCAAATTCTTACGAATATAATGATCATTATCATATTACTAATTTTTAAGCTATACATTTGCTTACACAAATCGTTTAAGAACTTTTGATAAATTTGATTGATATTGATCACTTAAATTTAAAGTATAGCCTATTGTTTTATTTAATTAATTGAAAATATAAACTAATTTAATAGTTACATGGATTTCTTATTTAAATAACCAAGAATATATTTAATTCTTTTCTCTAGTCTATAATCTAAAAAAATAATTGAAAAGATAGTGGAAGCTGAGAATGACCTTCGTGACAACACTTTCTAGTTTTATGGCTAGGAACAAGTTCCTTTCCTGTCGCTGAGAAAGTTCCTGGTCAGAGTCATTTTCTGAAGGGAACACTGTCTTTGAGATTATCCGCTCTTGGTAGGGATTTGAAGCCTGGCTGCTCATAGCGATGGAGCTCCCTAGCAGCTGTGCCTGGAGCACAACAGGATATCTCCGTTATTCCATAAAAAGAGAGCGTCGGGTAGTGCAATCGGAAAGGAGTTTCCGGTCCAAAAGCTTTTTTAGTTGAAATTAATTAATTAATTAATCTAAAAAAAGGAGAATAAAGAAAAATATTTTTCTAGATGTATCTTCTTACGAAAGATTCTTAGAGAAAAAGGAAATATTTTAGGTAAAATTCCACTTCTACTGCTTAAGTATGAAATTCTACCTAACCTATGCTACATTGAACTTTCGAAATATGTTGTTATAAACTTACGGGAAAGCAAGTTATAAATTTGAGATTCTTAAACTTAGTAAATAAAACTCTTAGAAATAGAAAATAAGAGTATGAAAGATCCAAAAACGCTTATAGTTTAGTTAGATGATTAAAAACTTATTTTTTCGAAAGACTCTCTAATTTTCTGTGAAAATCAGACTATTTTAAAAGAATACAAACTAATACATAATTATGAGGGAAATTCATAGTTCTCTAAGATTGATCTAAATTGTGATGTCTTCGATATGAGAAATAAAAAATCTAAATCTATTAAAAATTGTCCTTATAGTGCTAGAGGAAATGGAGTAACTTTTGCAAAAGAAAGTGTTTAGAGTATAGAAGGACTGGAATAAAAATTTAGTGAAGATATTTATTAATATATTTGTATAAAAGACTAGTGACTTAAGATAGAAGGTTTGCTTTAACCTAAATCATTCTTGATACAATGTTTGTTTATAAAGCAGTTGGATTAAATTTAATTTTTTGAGGGTACAGCTCTATATGATTTTAAATAGGTAACAAATCATGGACCAAATTTTCCTGTTTTATCTGAACTTTATTTTCCAAATTTTTAGCCTTTTTTAAATAAAAATAGAGTGCTTAATTCCTGAGAAATAAAAACAAAAATTTGTAACTATATCAACTAAATAAGTGATATTGATGTTTTAAATTTACTTATTAAAGTTTCAGTTTTCAGTTGAAGCCAATAATAGATTATATGTAAAATGAGTATATTTATTAGAAGCAAAAGGATACCAAAAAATAACCTATAATTATTATGATTAAAGCTTAGTTATTATGATATATGAAATGATATAGAAATTGTATATTTAGAATTTATTTTTTAGTCTTAAAATGATTTTATTAGAGTGGCTTAAAAGTGTAAAATAGATTCAGGAGTTATTTTTTTTAATATAATTTTAAGATTTAATAAGTATATTTTAAATAGGGAGGAGCAATATTCTAACTAAGATTGACTTAAATTCTGGTAACAGACTTACCCTATGGATGAAGAACCGAGCAAGAAAATTGGTAGAAGTCAAGAGAAGACAAGATTGAAGAGGTATCAAGTAACGTTAATGATGAAAAATGCCAGATACTAAGATATCTAAGGGTAGCTTTCCAATCATGGCTTTAATGAAATCAAGCCTCATAAAAGAATGCTAGCACTGTGGAAGACTTCAGTGAGAATTTTTTTTGACTTTAAAAATTTTCATTAAAAGAACTGTGCGCCATCGATGTACTACGCTCTCTTTAATCTCATTTATTTATTATTTAAGTTGACTAAAATATAAAAATTAATTTAATTGTATGAAGTATTTAAATCTAATTATTTTTTAATTATTATCTAATGTTAAAGATTATAAAGTTATCAATCAAATCAAATTTAGAGTTTTCTAGGAAAAGAAAATGCTTCTTTAAAAGTTATATCCCCCTGAGTAGCGATTAAATCCCCAGATTCCATAGTTTAATTTTAGATTGAGACTACTTCTATTGATTAAGTTTCTTCTTCTATAGGTTTCCATTGTTTGTTGGTTAAAAGATTTAAAGATTTTTTCATATATTATTTTACTTACAGTTTCTCCAAAGATTTCAAATTTTACTACAAATTCATAATTTCTTCTTGAAAATGTTTGCTCTTGTTTAAACTCTTTCTATTTCCAACAAGATTGCTTAGTTTATCATTTCGGATGTCAATTATTCTTTTGATGTAAGAAGCTTTCTGGTTTGTTTACTCTCGTTTCTTTGTCAAATTTTATCAATAATTTTTTAATTCTTGCTCCATAATAGAAAAAGGAAAAAAAACCAGAGACTTTTTTTCTCCTTTTTTTATTGCCTTACTCATAGATCATGGTCTAGGTCTTCCAATTTTAGCCTTATATAAATATTAAAGAAAGAAAACCAAAAATTACTATAGAAAAGTTAAAACAATGAAGAAAGATTAATGAAACAGGAAATCGAAGTGAAACTTTTGGGAGAAAAAAGAATTTAACAAAATAAAATGGAACTAGAAAACCCTTAGAGATAACTCCTCCCAGAAGGATCGTCAAGATAAATAAAAATTCCACACATACAAGAGATGCAAGATATATTTGGATAAACAGAGAAGAAACAGTGAAGAGATTTGGAGAGAACTTTCAAGAATTTATGTAGACAAGGATGGAAGAATATTTAAAGGAGGCTTTTTCAAGGGAGTGCCAGAACTCCAAAAAAACTGGGAGTCCCGAACTTTTATTTTAAACCTCAAGGAACGAACTCTGGAGGTATGTATTGAAGGGGTTTAAAATCCCCGGAGATACGAACATTTTAATTTAGTATATTATTATTATTAATTTTAATTCGTATCCAAAAAAGTATATAAGAAGTTTGGGTGTAAAAAAGTTAATTTAAAAGAAAAAACAAAAATGAAGATTATAGTTTTAAAAGAGAGCCTTGAAAACCACTAGTGCTTTGATTCTTTAAAAAGATTTTTTAGCTTATAAAATATATAAGAAAATAGTTAAGAATATAAGGAATTACAGTACCTAAATTATAGTTTATGTTCAATTAAATTTAATTAAAGCTTATGTGCAAAAAGAAATCATTTTGCTAATTAATTATTTGCTTTTTTTATTTAATAAATTGCATTTTACATTTAAACTGCTATTTTAAAAACTATTATCGATAAAAAATGGCTTCTAAGAAATAACAGAACTTTGAACAAAACATTTAAACAGGAAAATTCTCTAAAAAATAAAAAAACGAAATAATTACAATGAGTGAAAGTGAGAAATATGATTGATATGACGAACATTAACCACTTGGAAATCCAGAATTTAAAAAAATTCCGACACAAACTCAAATAGAAATATTATCTAAGTAATTAAAAGAGTTTATGTTCAAAAATAGATACCTCACTGATAAAGTAGAAAAATTAGAAAAACTAATAACGTCTTTACTTGAGAAACAATATTAATCATCATAAGAAATAGAAAAAAAACTAGAACAAAGAATTCTTTAAATTTAATAATAAATTCAGGTAACGCCATTTTCGATTTAACAGAATTAATCAGATCCTATGGAAATATAAAATGAAGCCTCAAATTAAAATAAACAGTAAAAGTTTATTTAAAATAAGTAGTAAATTTAAATTAAATAAGTGTTACAGGAATAATAGTTTAAAAGAAGAATAAAATGCTACATGTGCAATAAATAACACCAACGAAAATACTGCTACTAACTAAGCGAAATTTAAATAAAGAATAAATAAGATATTTTTAGAAAACTATTTAGGATATATCCAACATAAAGCGGAAAAATTTATAGAAAAAAATTCTTTAATTAAAATCTTAATCCTTGGATAAATAATTAGGAACGCTAAGTACAAGACACAAATATTCCGAATATTAAAGGATGGTGCACTAATGAAGTGCTACACCGCCTAACTAAGCCTAGTAGGAATTCAAGACAAACTAATAGAGACAAGCTGATAGAATAGGTCAGATGGCTGACTACTATGGCTTTAGCAAAGCTTTTTAACTTTTAACTTTTTAAAATAAAATATATAAAATAATTAAATCTTATTTCATCATTTTGTTTTCATTTAGAAAATTATATATAACTTTGTTATATTTTGCGCCAATATATAAAATAAAATTTTGATATATTGAATGCTAATAATATTTAAATAATGTTCTAAATATTTTATAATTTTATAAAAAATAATCTTATTTATTAAGCGTAAAATTTTATTCCTGATTTAATTAAATTTTTATTTTATGAATAAGAAAATATTATTATTTACTATTTAAAAATTTAATTTAATGTGAAACTTTACTTTTTTCTCATAAAATAATTATATTTTTTTATAAATATTTATATTATAATATATTCTAAAAATTTGCTAAAATATATTAAAATACTAAATACATATATATATATTTTAAATCAAATCAAAAACACGTTAAATAATATATTCTTAACAAAGTTATATAAAAAATTAAATTAAAGTTAAAATTTACTTGCTTAGTAAAATTCAATTCACTAACTTTTTTTAAATGTGATCTTAGTTAATTAAGAATTGATTATTTTTATCAGTTCATTTTATATAATTCCTGATTTGTGTTTAATTTAGTCATATAATCAGATTTAAATATAGGCTACATTGTACATTTTAAGAGAGTTAAAAAGTGATTATTCTTTTTTTTCCTATATGTTCATACTTTATTTTAAGATTTTTGCAGCATAGAATTTTTTATTTATTTATAAGTCATCAATATCATATAATTTATTCAGAAAACTTAAATCTCTTTAAATTTCTTTTTGCTATGATTTCATATGTAACTTTAGTTTATTAAAGAAGCAATTATGATATAAAAATATTTAATTTTCAATTTAAAATTTTGAAAATTACTCATTAAGAAAGATATTATATTTTCACAGGCTTATATCTTCTTTAAATTTCTACTACAGCCTTAAAAATTAAAAAAAAATTAAAGCATTTAACCCAAAAATATTTTACTTATTCTATTTTACCTAGCAATAAGCAAAATATTATCCTCAATAGACTTAAAGGTCTTATTTTAAAATAAACTTAAAGATATATTTTTATGCTATTATAATATTCATTTTTTAAATGGATTCTGGTTTCTAGTCGATCGAGTAGACAATCAGGTGCAGTCATGTCTGCACTAAAAGTACTCTTGCAATAGATGCCACTACAAACAATTAAGGACGGGTCCATTGTGTGATAAGCTTTACTTGTTTGAGGGTTCTTTCTATCTGTACGAGAAGTCGACTAGAGGGAACCGAAATTCAGATCTCAGAGTTATCATGATTTTACTCGTTGCTATTCAGATCAGGAATTTAGAAAGCAAAAAAGACATGACTGAGATCACAAATAACTATTATTTAGAATAATTTAGCCTAATTGGATTATTTGACACAAATATTGGAATGCTCTCTAACTCCAGCCTTTGGAAGAAATGCAAGAATTTAAAGTGTGAATTAAATCAATTTTGATTATAAAAAAGGAGAGAAGAAGATAATAATCAAAGAGATCAGATGAAGCTAGAAACATTTTTAGCCTATTATTAATAATTAAATTTTATTTCCCTATTTTTTCGAGGTGAATCAAACAATGGTGATACCACACTAATTTAATTAATTAATTTTAAATTATAATAATACAATAATAAAAAATTATTAATGTGATGTCGTCTTTATTTGGTTTAGCACGAATTAAATTTTACTGTTCTTCTGTTTCTCTCAATTTTTTATCAAATTGAAATCGATTACCTTTTACTTCTTTATTTTGATTTTTATTCCAAAGGTTGGAGAATGAAGACCTTAGAGGAATTCTCAGTCTTATGAAAAATTTCTAATGAGTTCTAATTTTTTCTAAAGCTTAATTAAAAATTAAAATTGCTCTCAGTCTTATTTTTTCCAATCCATCCATGTGATGGCACGAGATCTCTGAGATTCGGACTTTAGAACCCGATTAATCAAGCTCCGATATTAAGTCGCTAGCCAGACTTTCATAAAGATAGAGTGAAATCTCAAATAAATTAGGTATTTCTCTAGGAACCTATCCATATTTATCCGTTGTGGTATATAGCACGAAATTACTTTTATTGCAATATAAGCTGCGATAGATTATCCACTAATCTGGCTAGTTACTTAGTTCCATATTTTTTATAAATATTAAATAATTGCTGACGGTTTCAGAAAGTACATTTTTACCACTAGGTACTAATAGGAGAGAAAGCAAGAAGCGTCAATTTCACAGTGCACACCTACACTTCCATCGATTAACCCTTTTCTAAAACTCTTGAAACTTTGCATGAAGAAGTTAAGCAAGAATAGCATCCCCAACCTAATATTAAGGGAATAAATAATAAATAAGAATTTTTCAAATAGCATATATAAGATATACAAGCAATCATAGAAAAACCTAGAAAACAACAATTAATTGCTATGTAACAAGAAGTGTGTTCCTTCAATTTTGGAATTAGCAAATCAATATTGCTTAATTTGCTCTAATTGTTGGCAACCTTCAGGAAGAGGTATAGAAATTTAAGCGTCTCAACTAGAAACTCATAGAGAAGATTGGAAAGAAATATAAATACGATGCATCCAGAATTTAGAATTATGAAAGTTAGATGGCTGAATCTTCAATAGGCAAAAGAACCAAAATGATGTCTCAATTCAGCTGAATGAACGTAGGAGCAAATAAGAAAGAGAGTTTCAACATCTTAAGAAATCAATAATTTAATGAAACGAGACTGGAGTAGTAAAAAAATGAAGATTTAATTAAACAAAAAGAACTTAAATTTAGAATTTTCAAATCATGTAAGTTATGCTTTTATTGTAAATCCTCATACAATATTTTAAAAGCTGCAAGAAAGAAAAGACATGAAAACAGATTCAAGAGAGAAGATTATAGATTAGAAGGCATGAAACATCATAGCGAAGTGAAGTGATAAAAGGAAAGATAAGCCTTTAAAAGATAGGCAAGATTGGACGCAGAAAAGTAAGATTATTTTAATTCCAGAGCTAATATTAAATACGAATCGTAAACATTTTTATTATACTGCTACAAATTTTAGTATAAATAAGACAGAATAAAAGAAAAAGGAATTTACAGTCTATTTAAGATTTATTGTACGCCAGAAGGAAGGTTTTATAAAAATAAATTTTTTTAACCATACATGGAAGCACCAAAGATAACGGATGCATTGAGATGATTTGAGAGATGACAATTTGATTTCTATTATAACCAACTAACAATAAGAGAAAGCAAGTAAATAATAAGAATTTATGATCCAGAAAAACTAGAAGGATTCGATTATGAAATTTATTGAGAATTTGAAACTTCTACAAACTCTAATTTAGTAACAAGCCGAACAAAGGTGAAGTCACTTTAATATATATTATTATATATATATTATAAATCGTCATAGTTGTTCGAAGGTGAACAACAAGGGACGGCTTCATCAGAGGTTGGGGAAGCTAAGTACCCATAATCGAGTTTATGTCTTCCTCTGCTTTGGTTTGGCCTCGAGACATCTGCTAGTTTGACCTTCGGCACTTGCTTATTTTAATTTTTAATTCTAGAAATAAAAGGAAATTATTTTTGCGAGCTTCATCAGAGGTGGGGAATTTAAGTACCCATAATTGACACATGTCGTCCTCTGCTTTGGTGATGCAATGAGACGCAGCCCTGCCATGTCCTTGAACCTCCAACAAGTATTAAAGATTACGATTATTCTAAAATTATATCAGTATTGAACATTTTTATCAGTAACTGATAATTTTATCAGTATCAAACATTCTTGTCAATATGAAACATTTTTTAAAGAGCTGCGCACCAACGAGAGTGCTACGCGCTCTATAATCAAATTTATTTATTTATTTTATTTATATCATTATTATATATAAAATAGATGTCGCCCGCGTCAGATAAATTAGTAGGTAATCTGGTGTAGTGTATACTGCATTGCGATTAATTTCGCACTAGATATCACCAAGGGGAAGAGTGGATAAGCTGTTGAAGCATACCTAAATTACCCCGAGGGTTCTATCCAGCAGTATGAAAGTTTGACTGAGGGCCTTCTAATTACCGACTTAATAACTAATTCTTATTTAGACCTTATTCAAGAAGACTGAAGCATTTGACTCAAGATTCAAGACTAATTTCTAATAAGAAGATTCCCCATTTGGAGAAGCTGACATGACTCATCGGACCTCTAGAATTTTAACAAGAAACATGAGAACATTTTTCTTAATATTAAACATTAAATAAAAATAAAATGGCTCATAAGAAATAATCAATCAAAAACTAACAGGAAATCGAACAATAAAACTCTCTAATCGAAATTTACTCCCTAGAAGCGCAAAACAAAAAATGGAACAATCACTTCTAGACTTTATTTAACGATTAGATTCTCTAACTTTTACTGTGCAATAATTATAAAACGAAAATTAATGGTTAAAAACGGAAATAACCACTAAAGCCTTGATGTTGCAAGGTAATTAAAAACTGGAAAAACGGAGCAAAAAATAGTAGAAATTAATAAACCATACAATTCTAATCTTAATAATGATTCTATGGTAATAGAAGAACAAAATTTCAATTCTTTTTCGGATCGGATAAAAAATTCCAATTTTTTTTAATTCCAAAAATGCTTAAAAATAGGATATAACTCGAAATATTTTAAAACAAGATGTTTTTATTGCTAAAAGGTTGGAAATATATTTAGAATATGTTGGTATTTTCAGAAGAAGCAAGAATCTAATAATTGAAAGATATGAAATAATATGACAAAATTATACTGTTCTCCAGAAGGAAGACTTTACAAGAAAAAATTATACGGTGGAGATTAATTACTATTGGATATAGTAAACGCTCAAAAAAGAAGGACGAGAAAGATGTTGGGACCTAAATGAGATTGAAGAAAAATTCTTAAGATCAAGAAAGGTTAAATCTGTACAACACGATATTTAATAGAAGAAGCAAGCTCTGAAGAAGACCTGAACGATTCATTAACATCTTAAAACTCATATACTATTTAGTGGCAAACCAAATAAAGGTGAAGTCACTTTAATAAATTATGTTATGTTAATATTGAAAGAGCTGCGCGCCAATGAGGGGCTATGCACTCTATAATCATTTTATTTATTATTATTATTATACAGCTTGGAGTTTGAGCTGTTGTCTTCAAGTCAAGGTTGAAATACCATAAAAAGAAAAATTTCAAATTTATCTTATCTTATATAATAAATTTTAAATAAGCTTTTAAATTAAACTTTGCTTATTAATTGCTCCCTATACTATTATAAAATATTTAAAATTCAAAAATAAAAAAACTGTATTATTTATTAAAAAATATGTATAACTGAAGATAATAAATCTAGGATTAAAAATTAATTTAAGATAAATTAAATGTCTAATTTTCTGACTAAAACACTTCAATCATTTTCTTTTTATTTTTAATATTTAATAAATTTAAATTTAAATACTTATAACATTATAGATGTAAAAATTAATTTTTTTTAATTTTATTCAATAAACAACGAAATATTAAATTATAAAGATAATATTTCATGTTTTACTTAGTATCTAATTTAGGGGAATCTGATTATTTTTCAAATATTGCGATTCATTATTTTATTCAATTATTTCTACATATAAATACCATATGGATTTCTTTACTTTAATAATTTAATAAATTTCCTTTTAATAACTCAGACTATTAGAATTTTGAAAATAAATTTTATAAGCTGTAATAAAAGAACAGAATTTCTTTAAAAATATTAACGAATTAAAAAAAGTAAAAGTAAAAACTTATGATTATTTGAATTCTTTCTGAAATACTTTAAAGCTTAATGAACTTTATTTTTATTGTTAAATTGGAATCATAAGCATGTCTTTGCAAATTTTCAATTTTAAAGAATAATTTTTTTTTTTCATTGATATATAATTATTTTAAGATTTAAAATAAATATTATATAATTAAATATTATTTTATTCAATCATTCTTTAGTGACTTCTCTGATTTATTGATAAATCCAAAGCTTAGATAATTGAATATTAAATGCTTACATAGAATCTCATTACTTATATAAGTTTCACAATAATTGAAAATAAGTAAGAAATGTATACAATACAATTTAATTTTTTAACTTTAAACTTCACATTTGCTAAATTATTTAATTTTGCTTGATAAAATTGATGTTTCATTATATTATATTAAAATTAAATCTAGCATATTTAATACTAAGCTAAGCAGTTAATATTTAAAATTAATATAATTTAAATTTATTTTTTAATTAATTCTTTTTAGTTTATTAGATAAATAACATTATTTAATTCATTTCTTTTCTTTAGTTTATAAATCAAAAATGGACTATAAACAAAAATATTTTTCTAGATGTATCTTCTTACGCAAGATTTTAAGAGAAAAAGGAAATACTTAAGGTAAAATTCCACTTCTTCTGTTTAAATACGAAATTCTACCTAACCTTTGCTACTTAGAACTGTCAAAATACGTTGTAATAAACTTACGGGAAAAGAAGTTATAGATTTGGGATACCTAAACTTAGAAAATAAAACTCTTAGAAATAGAAAATAAGAGTATGAAAGATCCAAAAACATTTATATTTTAGTTAGATTATTAAAAACTAATCTTTTCTAAAAACTCTCTAATTTTCTGTGAAAATCAGACTATTTTAAAAGAATACAAACTAATATACAATTATGAGAGAAATAAACTAACTCTTGATTAATAAAATAAATTGCTATATGTCATAAACTCATGCTATTAAAAGTCTTATTCATAGTGTGAAGTGTTTGATCTGAAAAAAAATTAATCTAAAACTATTTAAAATTGTCCGTAGAGCGCGAAAGGAAATGGAGTAACCTATGCAAAAGAAAATGTATATAGTATTGGTGGATATGCAGGACATATGAGCAAAGATATTTATTAATATGTTTGCATAAAAGACTAATGATTTAAGTTAGAAAATTTACTTTAACCTAATTCTAATGTGATGCAAAGTTTATTTATAAAGGAACTAGAATCAATATTACTTTTTGATGAGTTTTAGTATTTTAAAGGTACAGCTTTATACGATTTTAAATAAATAATAAATCATGGACCAGATTTTCCTACTCGATCTGATGCTTTTTATCCAAATTTTTAACCTATTTTGAATAAAAATAGAGTTTTTAGTTATGCAATAAAAAAGGAAGTTTATGAACTTTGCGGATATGATATAAGTAAAAGAGAATGGAAGAAAGTTTTAAAGATTTGAGAGATTTTTACTTTACATTTAAAATAAATAAATTTTAATTTATCTCATAGATTAAATTTATCATAATATTATTACATTTTAATTGAAGAAGGTTTATATTTAAAATTTTAATTTTGTTTAATCTATGTATCTATGATCTTTTTCCAGTTTTTAACTTTAATTTATCTAAAGATAAATAGATTTATCAATTTTACTATTTTATATAACTTATAAAGTTAATAATAATAATAAGAATAAAGCTATAATTAAATTTTAATTACGTAACTATAAATGAAAAGCTTTGGTTGGTATGATTTAATTTTAGTTTCTAAATATAAACATTTATGATTTTTTTATTTTATGTAAAAAACGAATCGCAGTTTATAACTTATTAAAATAGAAGTCGATAAAAAAAGAGGAAGATAAAAGCAATAGGTTACCTAATTCTTTGAAGAAGAAAAGGTTACACATAAACATTTAAATGATAAATATAAATCAAACTTTTCAAAAAATACTTAAACAATTTTTGTCTAAATAAATATATAGCTAAAAAACTAGTAAAATAACAATGGAATATGAAAAAATATTTTTCTTTTTAATAATGGTGAAAATATATAAATAATATAATTCATAAACTAGCATTGATATGAACTAAAAAATCTATTATTAATAATAAATTAATTATTTGTTTGTAGATTATTTAAAATATAATATACATAATATAAATTATCAGCTATTCAATTTTTCTTTCTAGCTTTTATACTTTTATTAAAAGTTAAAAATCTTCTTATTGCATAATTTTGAGGTCTTAAAGTAAAGTTTACTGATTGTAATTTGACTGAAATTAATCCTTTTAAGAAAGATTTTTTCAAGAAATTTTCCATTTTTATAATAATAAATTTAATTAGTTGCATAAAATATATTTCATAGCTATTAATAAAAAAATAATTAAAAAAAAGATAGTTTTCTTAATAAATTAACTACTTTATTTGATGATATCTAAAATGAAAAATTAAATCAATATATGATAAAATTTAATTGTATCTTAGAGAATAATAAAAATTTTAATTTATTACTATTGTTAAGTTTTGAGTATCTTAAATAAATTAATATTTCTTAAAATTCAAAAATTTTGAATAAATATTTTAATATATTTTAGTCAAAAAACTTAAGCAATTGTAATTAATTTAATATATTTACTTACAAATTTATAAATAATTCCAACTTTTAGATTTCCTTTTTATATTAATTATTTTATTACTCAATTTTCTATAATCTTTGTTTATAAAGTTTTTACTATGAAAATAAAAAATATTATTTATATAGTTAAAAATAAGAACAAACCTATCGAAAAAGTATAAAAATAAGATATGGATGTTCAGAAATCATATAATTTCGTAATTTCGTAATTTCGTAATTTAAATTATTTCTTAGTATCTTCATATTTTATGAAATTAAGAAAAGTTAAAATAACTAAGAAATTGATAAAATTTAATGATTTTCAATGTTTGGCTAGATTAAATATACAAAATTAAATCTAAAAATTACATTAAAAAGTTAGACTAAAATAGACTAGTATATTTAACTTGTGAAGACTTAAAAAGAAAAGTTTTAAATTGAATAATGTTTGGATTTAAATTTAAATTATAAATGAAGCAAGTTTTTAAATCTTATTTTTGTATCTATTAGATCTAAACTAAATGTTATATAAGATAATTTTTATTTAACTTTTCTAATATTTAAATCTAAAGGTAGGATTATTATTTGCTTACGAAAATTTTGAAAAATAAACTGTATCATAATTTTGAAAAGTAAATTATATATCTATAATATTAAAAGTAATTAAAATGATTTATAATTATTCCCTTTGAATATTTAGGGCACTTTTGTGTTTTTTCTCTGACAGGTCTCTTAATTGAAATAACAGAGATATTCTACTTATCATTTTCTGTTGCAATAATCATCGTAAGCAATGAATGCATATTCAATAATTGTAAACTTAAAGTCTTTGCAAAAACCATATTATTTTCCAAATGCATTCCTTTCTAGATCTTGGATGCAACCATACTCTTTTCAAGGCTAGAGGTGAATCAAACAATTTGAAATCTTGCTTGTACTTTTTTGATTAATATTTTTATATAAATATTTTCAAATTATACTTAACATTAAAAAAATTATAATTTTAAGATATTAAAGCCTAGTTAAAATAGAAAATTTATGTAATTATCATATCTAATTGAGTTAAATTAACTTTATTTTATTTAAGTAGTTAATAAATAATTATGATTTAAACTTTTTTAAAGAAAGTTAGAATTTAAAGATATTAGAAAATATATTTATTCAATAATAAATTTAATTAAATTTATTATTAATAATTTAAGAGTTTAATGATGATAATGTTTGATATATTGTTGTGATATTTGTAGTTATTATCTAATAAATTTATAAATTTAAGTAATCTTTCTTCATTTATCTTTAATTATTTTCTTCTTTGCTTTAATTATTATTAATGTAATTGAATGATAGCTAATACCTTTTGTGCTTATCTGTTCTTTGATATTATAAATTCTACTTCTTAAAGCCAATTTATAAATTAAGCAATATATTAATCCTAACTACAAAAATTATCAACTAGTAGTAAAATTATGATATAAGCAACTTTTATTATAGTTTAAATTAGTCTTTTCTAATTCCTGAAGTTATTCAAATCTTAATACGAACTTTATAAACCTCATAATGATAAATATGCTAATAGTTTCCAGATTTTTCGAAAACGCAGAATTTAAGTCATTTAATTAAAAGTATCTTTAATATATTATGCTATCAAATTGTAATAAAAGTCTTAATTGATGAAAGATTCTATTAATCAATCTATATCTATATAGATTAGCATTTTATCAAAATAAATTGAAATTTTAAAGTATAAAAGTCAAAATGTTCTGAATAAAAGAGTTTAGTTTATACTAAAGTTATTTTAAACCTTAAAATTTAATTTTATTATTTTAGATTTGTCTAAATTAATTGCTTATGCTAGCCTATCAAATTTTATATAATAATCTAAGATAAAATCTAAATATGATGTAAAGTATAAATTTATTTATATTATAGATAACTATTATAAAATGAAATGCATATAGTCTAAAGCTTAAGTATTAATTAAATAATAATACTTAAAATTTAAATTAAAATTATTATTTTTAAAGTTAAAGGATTTTCATCAAGAAGAAGGAGCAACGGATAAAATCTTCTACCATTCTCTTTTTTTAATATCATAGCCACAAAGATCGTAGCCATTTGAATTTATTGCATAACTAAACACTCTTTTTTTATTCAAAATAGGTTAGAAATTAGGATATCCACCAGAACTTAATGGAAAATTTGGTCCATGATTTACTACTAGTTTAAAATCATAAAGTGCTGTTCCATTAAAAAATTAATATTCATCAAACATTATAATTGAATCTATTTCCTTAATAAATAAACTTTGCATCACATGAGATTTAGGTTAAAGTAAATCTTTTAACTTAAGTCATTAATCTTTTATGCAAACATATTAATAAATATCTTTACTCATGTATCCTGCATATCCACCAATGCTATATACACTTTGGTTTGCAAAAGTTACTCCATTTCCTCTAGCGCTATACAGACAAATTTAAATAGATTTAGATTAATAGCTTTTCATATCAAATATCTCACAACAAGAATCAGTTTATTAGTTCTCTGAGTTTATTACATATAGCAATTTATTTTAATGATCAAGAGTTAACTTATTTTTTTAATAGCTATGAATCAGTTTGTATTACTTTAAATCCTGTTAATTTCCACTGAAGAAAACAAGTTTGTTTTAAGAAAGAATAAATTTGCTATCACTAAGTTAGAATATAAATTTTGAAAAGCCACTTAAATTATCGTCTTTAATATTCTAGCATTCCAGCTTCTATGTTTAAAAATCATAAATTTGCAACTTATTTTGTTAAAAATTTATTACAACATATCTCAAATGCTCAGTATAGCAAAGGTTAGGAAAAATTTCATACTTCAAGATAAGAAGAGGAATTCTACCCAAAAGATTAGCCTTATCTCTTAAAATTTTTCTCAAGAAGATACATTTAGAGAAATATTTGGATTTATTGTCCATTATTATAATTAAGTATAAATTAAAAAGATTAGCAAATTTATTATTTTAGAATTAAATTAAAATTATAAAAGTTATTAGCTTTAATAAAATAATAAAGAAGCTATTATTTTAAATATGCTTACATCTTATTTAAAGTTAATTTTTTAATTTAAATTATATTAATAAAAGATTTAAATTAGTAAATATGAAGAAATAATAATTCAAAATGTGCTTTTATAATAAATCTAGAATTCAAAAACTTTAAAAAAAAAAGTAAAATATCTAAATAAAAAGTAAGAAGAAAGAGAATTATTTATAAATAAAAAAGTCTTATAACTATTTTGAGTAGTTGTTTATCTATCTATATATTGTTTCTTTTAATTAACAAATAAAAAATTTACTGTATTAATGATTTAAGATAACTTTTAACTAAAATATTTGCTATAAAGTTTATAAATTATTAGAAAAGAAATACTATTTGTATAAATAATATTTTAATAAAAAAGTAAATATAATATCTTAAATCATCTAAATTATTGCCAAGACATAAATGTTTAATTTAAATTAATATTTTTAAAGTATTAATTTAAGCAATTTATTTAAGTAAAATTACTTATAATAATAGAAAAGCATAAAGTTCATAATAAATTGGTATAGTAAATATCTCATTTAAAATACCCTTTAATGTTGTCATTTCAATATTGCTACAAAATGATTTTATTTAAAGAAATTTATTTGTTGCTAATAATTAAAAATCACATTTTAATTTTATTTATAGCAATTAAAGAAAAAAGAAAAAATAGCTTTAAATATAAAGATAGATAAAAATCAGAATTGTTTTTTAAATAAATAAAAATGATTATAGAGCGCGTAGCACCTCGATGGCGCGCAGCTCTTTAAATATTAATATTTAAAATTAAGAAAAATGCTCTCATGTTTCTTGTTAAAATTCTAGAGGTCCGATGAGTCATGTCAGCTTCTCCAAATGGGTAATCTTCTTATTAGAAATTAGTCTTGAATCTTGAGTCAAATGCTTCAGTCTTCTTGAATAAGGTCCAAATAAGAGATAGTTATTAAGTTGGTAATTAGAAGGCCCTCAGTCAAACTTTCATACTGCTAAAGAGAACCCTCGGGGTAAGTTATCTCAACAGAGCTTATCCACCCTTCCCCGTGGTGGCATCTAGTGCGAGATTACTCGCAGGGCAGTATACACTGCACCAGATTACCTACTAGTTTGACTGACGCAGCCGACATCCATTTTATCTATAATATATATAATAAAAGTATAAATTTATGATATTAAAACTTTTTAGTTTATAAATATTATTACTTTTATTATATTTTATTTAATATTTTATTTATAAAGTAAATTTATTAAAAATATATTAATATTTCAATATTAATAAAGGATAATCAATATAAACAGATAATTTTTATAAATGTTTTTATTATATATTAATTTAAATTAAACTAATATTTAGATTTACATTATAAAATGATAGCAATAGCTTAAAGCAAATTAGTTATTTTAATTTATTTATATTTTTAATTTTCTACAAGTCGTTATTTAACTTATTTAATATTAAAAAATTATTATTTTAATGATAGTATTTTTACTTAGATTGCTTATTTGATGCTAAAAAATTATTTTATATCATAATAAAAAATGAGCATAAAAAGTAGGATATACAATTAAAATTTGGTTATTCTTATTTTAATATAAACTATAACTAAATATATAATAAATTATAAATTAATAATAAAAAACGTAATTTATATTAAATATGTATAAAATATAAAATATTAATTTATTAAAAATACCTAAAATTTAATTTATTTTATGTTTTAATAAATTTAATTGCTAATTTATGGATATTAATTATTAGTTTATTTAATTATAATTTTCTTTCTAAAATTAGTTCTTAAATTTATTAATAAATTGAATATTCAAACTTATTTTTCTTTTTCATATGTATGTTTAAATGAAAATATTTAAAATTAATTTAAATTTAACAAATAAATTTAAACTAAAAGAGTTTTTTGACGTCTTTAATTGCAAGAATTGCTTCTTTCAATTATAGAAGTTAGTAAATGTTTTTAAATTGTTTTTTAATCTTGTTTACATTTCATCATTTTTCTTTAATTAGTTCTTCTTTCCATTCATCTTTAGCTTCTTCCTTTTTTGCTTTCTCCATTTCTAGAATCTCAAGTCTCCTTGTCATTAGCTTCTTGTGAAATATTTTGATCAATAAGTCTAAATACTCCAATTTAGACCTTGAAAATGAGTTTAGATATTCTTGATCGTATAGTATAAGGTGCCTTAAGTCATAATTTCCGATCTTTTCCGATAATCAATTCATTATATTAGAATAGCACACACATTTAAAGATATGCTCGAAAATTTCATACTCTCCACACATACAGTAGGGATTATCAATGGGGTAATAACGATCTTAAAGATCCTTACGAAAATTATAAGTTTAGGTTCTAAGTCTATATATACTGATAATTTCTCGGCTATACTATTTGTTTAATTTCGTATAAGTAATTTGTGGAAATTGTTAAAGATTACCAAATTATTCAGTATATACTTTAGCTGTTTTCATTCTCATAAATTTTTTAGTAGCTACTTTGTAGAAATATTGTTGTATTTTTTCTCTTATATATTTAGTAAAAGTTTTAAGATTGGTATTATTCTATTAATACTGCAGATCGATATTATAAAGATCTGATAATTACTACACTTAATCGTAGTATTGAAATCCTTTTTTCCATATATTAATGAAAAGAGAACCTATTGTTGATCTTGGAAAATCAATACTTTCTTATTTCATTTTATAGTAGAATCTGAAGAATTTTATAGCCATAATGTGCTTAAAGGGTAATCAATTCAGGTCTATATAGCATGATTCATTAAATGTTGAAATTGCTACTTAAAAAGTTTTTCTTGAAATTAATCTCATGCTTGATTCTATTCTGTTCAAAACTCCAGTTACTCCCTTTTGAATATTTCATGGTACTAAGTCTCCACCATATTCTGCTTTAGGTAATGTAAAAAGTCTGCATAAAGTTTTAAAATATCAAGGAGCTACATTCTTATATCTCATCAGTTAAAAACAGCTTTCTTCATTGCAGCTATATATTTGAATGCAACTTCTTTGCAATGGGGATTCAAATTCTTCTTCTAATGTAGAATAACTCCTAAATATGTTACTTGTTCTTTTTAAGCAATTGGTTAATTTCCTAACCATAAATTTAAAATTTATTATTTCTGATTCTTCTTTAGAAATTAGATGCATTCAGATTTGGTAACATTGATCTTTAAATTTTTTCATGCAAAAACTTTATTTGTTTCATTTATTAAATTCTACATCTACTTTGCAGATTTGGAAAGAAGAATAAGATCATCTGCCTCTACAAGCGAAGCTAATACTTGAATACTGGTATTTAAATCCCAATTAGGTACTTTTACTTTCCAAATATCTAATTACTATGTCATAATACAACAATGCTAAAACTGGTCCATGCGAACTTCCTTAAATAACTCCATTGTTGTATTATAAAATTCTGGTGCTCTTTCCATCTATGATAAATGAAGAATTTAGGTTTTTATAAAACGATTCTAAGGCTATTATTATTCCAAGTGGTAGTTTAACTCTCTTAAGTTAATCAAACAAAAGTCTTCTTTCTATTGAGTCAAACATTTTTTCAACATCTATCAGTGTTGCTATTAATTTAGTCTTACCTTTAGCACATTTCCGATAGTTATCGATTATTTGATATATTGTTCAAATTTATTAAGTTGTTTATTTGTTTTTCATAAATCCCATTTATGAAGGGTGAATCAAATTTCTCTAATAAATCAGATTGTATAGTCTTTTTGTTAAAGCTTTATCATATAGTTTTAGAATAGTATTAATAAGAGAAATAGGTAGTCAGTTTTCCAATCATCTTTATTTCCTTTTTTAAATATTGGAATTATCACCGATGTATTTAATTCCTAAGGGATTCTTCCAAGTCTTAACATATTATTCAGAAAAAAATGAAGAATTATTAATAAATATTATCCACTATATTTCAGAAGTTCACCTTTTATTCCATCTGGACCAGCTGCTTTTCCATTCGGAATTTCTTTTATAATTTCTTATATTTCTTTTATGGTAAAAAGATCAAATCCTTAAAAATACAAGAGTGGATAATCTTTAATTTCTTAAATATTATCGTATATTTTATCTATTTTTTAATTACTAAGATTTATCTATTCTTGAGTTAGATTAGAATGCTTGTTAAAAACACAATTTTCCCATGATTCAATGAATTTATTTTTGATTTATTAATTAAAGTTCATAATATTTCTCTTCATAGGATTTATAATTTTCTTAGCTTGTGAAAAATAATTTAAGTTTATCTAAATACCTTTATGTTGATATAATATTATTAGAAGATAATCTATTCCTAACTTTTTTTTCTAAATCAGATTATAAAAAGAAATGTATCATGCTTTTCTAATTTATATGATTTATTTTATTTTAAAAATTTTCTGTTTTTATCTTGAAGAAGAAGATTTAAAAATAAATTACTACATTTAAACTTACAAATTATTTTAAAGCTATTTGTTTGGTAATTTTACAGTTGAATAATTTTTTCTTAGGTAGAAATATATTTTCATTATAAGATATTATATTATTAATTTTTTTTAATTATTTTAAATTTGTTTATTATTATATTTCGTTGTCTTAATATTAGAGTAATACCTTTATAAAAAATTTTATTTTCTTTTTTTTGATTAATTTGAATTATTTATAAATAATTAATATTTTAATTAATCACTACTATTTTTTCCAATACTTATGTAGTCTTTATTTAAGATTATTCTTCTTTTATCTATTTTTTTAGGTGGTTTATTTTTTCCTAATTATAGAATTCTTTTCTTTTTAATTAAATATATATTATTTTATTTTAGCTTCCAAAATTCTTAAAAATATATTTATGCAAATCTCAACTATATTTACTCGTTTTAATAAGAGAAATTAAGTTAAAAAATTACAATGCTTAAAAAGTTTCAATTTAATATTTTTCCAAAATCCCTTAACTAAAATAAAGAAAAAGCTAATTATTTTTATCATTAAGTATTTTATTAATCTTATTTATAAATTTATATTTTAACATAATATAAATTTAAAAGTTTTTACTGGACATTTTTGCAAATTTTTGATTTAACGTTAAATATTTATATTTTTAATAATGCTTATAAATTTTAACCCTTTATTATCTTTTTAAAATCCTAATAACTTTGGTAATTTTTATTTTTTCTTATTTTATTTAAATATAATAAATATTATGAGATAAATTAAAATTTATTTATTTTAAATGAAAAGTAAAAGCTCTCAAATTTTTAAAACTTTCTTCCATTCTCTTTTCCTTATATCATATCCACAAAGATCATAAGAATCAGAATTTATTGCATAACTATATACTCTTTTTTTATTTAATAAAGGCTAGAAATTTGGATAATTGCTTTCAGATTAAGCGGGGAAATTTGGTCCATGATTTATTATTTATTTAAAATCATATAAAGCTGTACCTTTAAAATACTAAAATTCATCAAAAAGTAATATTGAATCTAACTCCTTTATAAATAAACTTTGCATCACATGAGAATTAGGTTAAAGTAAATCTTATAACTTAAGTCATTAATTTTTTACGCAAACATATTAATAAATATCTTTGCTCATATGTCCTGCATATCCACCAATACTATATACATTTTCTTTTGCAAAAGTTACTCCATTTCCTTGCGCGCTCTACGGACAATTTTAAATAGTTTTAGATTAATTTTTTTTCAGATCAAACACTTCACACTATGAATAAGACTTTTAATAGCATGAGTTTATGACATATAGCAATTTATTTTATTAATCAAGAGTTAGTTTATTTCTCTCATAATTGTGTATTAGTTTGTATTCTTTTAAAATAGTCTGATTTTCACAGAAAATTAGAGAGTTTTTAGAAAAGATTAGTTTTTAATAATCTAACTAAAATATAAATGTTTCTTCATTATTCATATTCTCATTTTCTACATCGAAGAAACTTATTTTCTAAGTTTAGATATCTAAAATTTATAACTTGCTTTCCCGTAAGTTTATTACAACGTATTTTGAAAGTTCTAAGTAGCAAAGGTTAGGTAGAATTTCATACTTAAACAGAAGAAGTGGAATTTTACCTAAAATATTTGCTTTCTCTCTAAGAATCTTTCGTAAGAAGATACATCTAGAAAAATGCTTCTATTTATTCTCCATTTATAACTATTAAATAAAAATCTTAAAGCAAAATTAAATTAAAATGATTTAAATTTAAAATTAATTTTTAAGTTTTAAGATTTGAAAACATTTTCACTAGAAAAAGTTAAAAATTATTTAAAAAGAATAAAAATTAATTATTTGCAATTCAAAATGACTTAATAAATTGCTACAATTTTAAACTTGGTAAATTGAAAATTTAGTAATAATATTTTTCTTAGCCAAGGGAAGAATTTCTCAGTTTTGGGGAAAGAAAGGAGTATGATAGAAAAGGAAATTTTAAAATAATTATTTTAGTTCTATTCACATCTATAAACTATTTATGGAATAAAAAAATAATTATTAAGTATTTTTATAAATCCATAACATTTTCTACTAGAAATTTAAGTTTTTTCTATTTAAGTGGCGAAATCCAACATTCAGAGGATTTTAATCATTTTATTCTTTAATTAAGAGACAAAGGATATTAAAAATCGAGATCTAAGATAATAATTATCCTAAATGAAGTTAAATTTTTAACAGTTATTAAATAAATAAAAATAAAATGAAACAGCAAATAAAAGCATAATTAAAATATTTAACTAGCATTATTATATAAAATATATATAAACTAATTAAAATTAATTTATTCCTTTTATTTTCCTTTAGAAAATTATATTTGTAACTATATTATATTTTGCATCTATTTATAAATACAATTTTGATATGCTAAATGTAAATATTATTTAATTAATATTCTAAATATTTGATTTTCTTATAAAAAGAATAATATTATTTGGTGATCTTAAAAGTTTAATTTCTGATTTAATTACATTTTTTTATTAATAAAAAAATGGAAAAAAAATCTGGGATTGAAAACCTCAAATTTTAACCTAATAGATGAATCTAAATCTCAATGAACTAACAAAAGCCAAAAAAATTTACTCTTGTTAAGGATTGGGAAATACTGAATTTCCTAACAAACTAAATTCTTGAGAAATCCCATGAGCTTGACATTATTTAGCTTTATTTGTTACTTGAGAAAATGAATATTGAAATATGGATTCTGAAGGCAGAAAACTAAAATCTTCGGCTTCTTTTGTAAGATAAAATAGAAGATCATGACTAGAGAAGTTAAGTTTTGTTTTAATTTAAGCCTTAACTTCCAGATTTGCATTGATGGAAAAAACCTAGCAGCAAATCCATAGAAAATTAAAGAAAAAGTCCAATTAAAAATTAAAAAATACTAATCTCAAACAGATAAGACAGATAAGATGGAAATTGAACAAATAATTAAACAAAATAAAAACTTTACTTTAAATCCTTTATAAAACGTTGCTATTGTTGTCAAAGACAGGACATTTATGGAGATAATGTCTGAAGTAAAAAGAGTACTTGAGAAACCCCGAAAAAAATTTGGAATATCGAGGAAGCTATATTTTAACTGCTTTGGAAGTATTTATAGAAAGAAGTAGGTATTAGTAGAATCAAGTGTGACACTACCCAAGCAGGATTTTGGAAATTAATAGTAGCAAAATAAATATATTAAAAAGGACAATGATGATCTTAGAATTTATTTAGAGAAGCTGGAAAAAATTAAAATAGGTTGGAAGAACAATTCTATAAGCTTATTTAAAGAAGAATTATCTCAGTTTGAAATTGATTCAGATGAAGACATATAAAATTGAGCAATTAATATAAAAAATTTTATTTTATTTATTTTGAGAAAATATTTCCTCTAATTAAAGATGATCCTAACCTTTTAGTTAAAATTAATTAACTAATTAAATTTTTCGATTTGATGAATAAGAAAAATATTATTATTTTACTATTTATAAATTTTATTTAATATGAAAGGATTTAGGTATATTCGTATTACCCTTTTCTTAAAGCAATTAATTTTTATATGTAAAATGATTATACGATTATATGATGATATGTTCAAAAAAAATTTCTATAATATATTAAAGTATTAAATATATTAGTGTATTTGAACTTAATCAAAAACGCTTAAGATAATATATTCTTAGCAAAACTATTAAAAACTAAATTTAAGTAAAAATTTATTTGTTTTAGTTAAAAATAATCATACTAACGCTTTTAAATTTATTTTTAGTCAATTAATAATTATTTATTTTTATCAGTCCATATTATACAATCCTGATTTATGTTTAAATGAATCATATATTTTATTATGCTGTTCATATTTATGAATGATAAAAAATGATTATTCTAAATTATTTACCCCTTCCTGTATTTTCAACTTTATTTTAAGATTTTTATAGCATAGAATTTATTATTGATTGCGAGTTATCAATATCATGTAATTTGTCAGAAAACTCAAATCTATTTAATTAATATCTGCCATTATGATATAAAAATATTGAATTAGAAATATGAAATTTTACTCATTTATTTCATTAAGAAAGGTATTATATTTTCACATGTTTATATCTTTATATCTTCAGTAAATTTCTACTAAACTTAAAAATATTAAAACATTTAATCCTAAAATATTTTGCTTATTCTATTTTTAACTACCAATATTTACACCATTCTTGGTGATAAATACACTCTGTGATTTTTTCACATACTGCAGTTAATTCTTCAATAATAAATAAGTTTTTATATTTTTTGATTAAAGCATATCAAGTAATAACTAATTTTCCTTTAATATAAAAACAAACTTAGATTAATTATATAAAGCTAATTAGCTTATCATTTTTTACTTGTGAAGAATATCAATAACTGGAGAGATTTGCTCCTTTAATTACTACTTATTTCCTAATCCTCTAATTAATGTGCTACTCAGCTTTTGATAAGCCTCTAAAATAACTTTTTCTTATCTTCTTAATTTTTCTTAAAAAAGTAAAATGGAGGATGATATTTTCTATTTAAAGAGTAGTCAGTTAGCCAAAATTCTGTATCTAAGAAAAAAGGCAAAATAAGGGAAAGGAAATTAGTTAGGACTATTGTATATGAGGATTCCACTTTTACTTAGTAAGTATGAAATATCTCCTAACTTAGCCTTTAAACCTTGTACGTTTACCTGAAGTGAGAAGCTAAAATCTGAAAATTTTAAAATAGAAGAACAAAATTAAATTTTGAATACTCAGTCAGGAATATTTAAATCTGCTTTGATGGAGCCAAAACTTAGACCTGGATTAATTTATGAGTTCTTATTTTAGATACATTAAGAGGATGATGTAGAAACTAAACTTGGATTATGCTTAAGTTCTTTTAATAATTTTGAGTATTGCTTTTCAAATTCACAACATGGTTGAACTTGATTTACTGGGAAAGGAGAGTTGAGACATAATTCTGGATCAACTGGGTCATGTTATGGCCAAAAGACATGCTAAGATAACAATATAAAAATGATTGTTGACACAAAATAAGGAAACTTAAGTTTTGAATTAAATGGTTAGTTTCAAGGAATAGCCTTCAAGAATGTTTCTAAGTTTACTAAAGGAGAGATATAAGTTGGAATAAGTTTATCAGAAAAAGGAAGTTATTGCAAGCTTTTAAAAGCAAATATAGTTTATAGACAAAAAAATAAAACTTAATGTAATTTTTCATTTTCAAAGCACGAATTTATAATGAAATTTAAAAAATTGATATTATTTTAGTAAGCGCAATAGAGGTATTTTCTAATATATTTGATCTAATTTTATTTATATATTTTTAAAGCTATATATGAGTAAATAAAAGTCATATAAAACTTTCTAAGATTATTAAGCAAACAAATTTACAACTAATTTTATAGTTATTTAACTAACATCTTTTAGATGCTAAATATTCTAAACTTTATTTATCATACTGTTAATATAGTAGACTTTTATTTGTTTTAATTCATGAATTTTTTAGAAAAAAAATTGCCAAAAGAAAAAAAATAATTTAGTTCTTTCCTTCATAACAATGTCAATATCGTATTTATCATTTGGAATAAGTATCTAAAATTGGAAAATTAATGAAGTTATATAATTATATAAGCTGGTGTAAAATTAAGATAGGCATATCAAAATTAATTATTTAATTTCTTCTTTTAGTAAATAGTATAATTCCTCTATTAAACATCAACTATATTTTATTCTTTTTTTATCATTATTTAAGCATTCCACTTAAATTTCTCAATGTCAGAAAGATTAAAAAATTTTATTTTAGATGTATACTAAATTTGCTTTGTTAAATGATGCTTGAACTAATTTTGTATCATAATACAAATAAGATAATTTTTTGCTAAATCGCTTAAATTATTTAGCATCTCAATATCCTATATTTTTAGACCTATATTTTTATTTTATACATCCTTTCCATACTTTTGGTTCTATATATTTTGACGAAATTGGTGATATAACTTAAAGTTTAAAATTGAAAAAAATCTGAAATAAAAAATGATTTTTATTAATTAAAGTTACTAAAGAGAGAACTATTTTTATAAAAAGTTTAGTTTTGGAGAAAAATGAAGAACCAGAAGCTGAAAGCTTAAATTTCTTTGATTAACTTCATTTTTTCCTTTTGTAAAATTAGCTTAATTTCATGCTTAGCATACTTGTAAGAATTTAATAGTAAAAATATTAAATTTTAGGAAAAAGTGGAAAGTAGATTTTGAAATTAAAAAAGAAATTGAAGAATTTATTTAGTAACTAAGATGAAATAAATAAAAACAACTAAGAAGGATATTTTTAAGAGAGAGATTGCAATTTAGTAGACCGATAAAGAAATAAAATGGAAATAAAAAAAGAATTTAATAAGATATAAAGTACGAAGCATAAAAGAGGCAAGTAAGAGTTTTAAAATTAGCAGAAATAATTAAGAAAATATTTAAAATAAAATCAGAGCTCCAATTAGATAGGATATTCGCAAAAATCGGTGATATATATGATTAAGCTATTAAAAATTTTTGAATTTTAGAAGTTTCTTTAAAAAGAAAAATGATAATCTCTGTATAATAATTTTTAAGGGTTAAAAATTGAAAGAAATAAAAGGAATAGACTAAAATGCAGTATCTTTGATATAATAAATAAATAACTTGTTAAATAAAATAATAAAAATCAATTTCCAAATATAAATTCTTTAAAACAATAATTCCAGAAAAAAGAAGTGCTAGAAAAATTTGTATTTATTGGTTTCATAAAATTAAAAAAAAGATTTAATATATTTAAATAAATTAAGATGCTTATTATTTTAAAAATAGCAAGAATTGAAAATTATAAATGTAATACTTATTTTTGTAATTTTAAATTAGGAATATAGATAATTATGGTGTAAGTCTTTTGATAAATTTTATTTTCGTTTTATAAATAAAATATTTTGTAGCTTAAAACTAGATGGATTTAATACAAACTGGTTTGATCAAGTTTAATAATTTAGTCTATGAAGATCATTCAGAATTAAGTTTATCATATCTATTTTTTATTTTAAGTGATATTTTCTTTTAGTCTATTGTTGATTTAATATAAAACTTAGTTAATATAATTGGGTATTATTACAAACAGCTTCTGTTGGTATAATGAAGAAGCTTCAATTTATTATTCTTATTGAATTTTGAGTTATGAATATTAATCTTCAGCCACTTAAACTTAAATTCATATATCCTAGTTATCCATACTTTATCCTTGCTTATATCTTCAATCAATGCTACAACATTGTTTAGCGTCTTCTTTTAGTCTGTTTATTTCTTATCTCTTTTCATATAAATTAAATTATATTGCTTAGAGTTTCTCTCATAGGTTTATCTCAATGTCATGATAATTATCTTTCAAGCAATCCCATATTTCAGTATAATGGAGTTTTGGTTCCTAAAAGAGATATCGAAATCTAACACTAATAGGTATTTTTATTACTTTCTTTCCTTATTATTTATTTCCTTTTAAGCTCTTCATTCTCATCCCCAAGTTTAGACTGCTAACTTAAAAACCACAAACAAGTTAATTAGAATCGCCATGGTAATAAAAAAAGTAAAGCATAATCTTCTTAACAGAGAGTTAGTATGAGCGACTTTTATATATACTACAAAACCTAAATGAAAGGAATACTGGGGTTAAGAAATATCAATAGAATGACTTGCTTGATGTTATTATCCTTGTAATATTTTACTTATAAGCAGAATGTTTAGCATATATATGATATATTAGAGTCAAATTATTACTAGGTAAGGATACACTAATATCTTATTTGAAATAAATAAAGTTTATTTGCTTAAGAATATTATCAAACGAGATCTTTTTTAATCACTCATGAATGCTTTGAAAGCTCTATTAATACTTCTTTATCTTCCATTTTTCCGTTTCATTCTACTCACTTAATAACATAAGATATTCTTTAAAGCTTCTCCTTAGTTTGCTACTTTAGCTCAAGAATCAGATTTCATGTCTTAATCTTTCTATTATATTTATGCTCCACTCCTTTTCTACCTGACTTCAATATATTGTCTTGTGTAGTCCAGAGATATATTTCTCTTGCTTTCAATATTCCAGCTTATCTATAGATTAAAACCAAAAAATGTATCTGAAAAAGAAATTTTGCTTACTCCAAGCAGTTTAACTGTAAACTTGAAAAATCAAATTAGATTTCAGTTTTAATATCCTAAAGACTAACTTATAGTAGAGTTTCAGATTGATAATCAAAATTGCTTATCTTCTCTATTTTATTTTTTAGATCTTTCTTTACCAGTTAGTCAAAAAAACTTTAGTGATTAAGGAAATGCAGCAAAATAACAGTGCTAAGATGAAGTTTTCTATGAAGACCTGATCTATCCAATTACCTCTGATGTTTACAAGAATTAGCTGTTCAAAAATTTTAAGCTAATTAAATAATTTTTTAGAAGGTAACTAATTCAGTATTTAAGCAGATTTGAGGAGTTAAATTTAAAAGAGAAGAATAAGAAAATAAAAAAGATTCAACTAGCAGTGTACTTAATAAAAGAGAGCTTATATTTAAATATAAAAGGGTATATAAAAAATAACTAATAATAAGGTATAAATGTAAAGAAAAAAAGGTATTAGAAGTATCTCTAAGCTTCTGTTTTAGTTTTAACTACTAAGAAAAGGGGTTGGATCATATTAGATTAGTCTGCTTTGTTGAGTTCAAGAAAATGGAAAAATCAAAGAATATCTAATTTTTTAATAAATGGAATATTTAAAACTAGCTGATAGGAATGTTAAATTATTTTAGGATGCTAAAACTTATTTAGTTTCAACTTAATTTAGTAAAAGTATCCACCTTTGGACTTTAAAAGAAAAGTTTCTTTGAGTTAAATAAATGAAGATTTAGCTTTGGCCTTGAAAGACTTCTATATGAATAAAAATTATGCTTTAATAATTACGCTAAGTTTGAATAATTTTGTCTAAAGTATGAGAGGAATCATTAAGTTTAAAATTTAAATAGCCTAGGTAGCTTTTCGGATTCTAGGATTAAAATGGTTTTTTTAAGTCTAGTAAGAAGATATTTGAAAGCAACTTTTTTTCTAAATTATATTACAATCTTTCTGATCGCTCTCTTTAAAAAAGTCTAATATGATAATTAATTTGCCTTGATAGTACCTTTTGTATTTTTCATATTATCCATTTATATACCTATGCATCTCATTTTTTCTATCTCTTATTACTGCTTGATTCTGTGCTTATATAAGATGCATTCTTCTTTTGTCATCATCTTTAATTTACCTTTTTCGCTAATTTATTCTTTATTTTTTATATGCATAACATCAGTCTGCTATATATATTTGGAAGCATATTTATTTCAATTTTTCATATTAAAGCCTTTTACGATTTCAACACAGCTTAAGCTTTATCATATTACACCCTCTTAAAAACTATTTTCTGCTCTGCCCTATTTCCCTACTTACTAGATTTAATCTCTTCTTTTATACTCATAAATAACCTCATAAGCATGACTCTATCATCATATTATTATAATAGTCCTACTTGTTTATTTAATAAAGCTACTAGGAAATATTGTTCTTCATAGAAATGCATTTGATATATATAAATTTACAAATATGCTTTAAGATTAATACTCATATAGATATATACTTATATACTTATATATTTATCTTCAAACTTTAAAAAAGTATAGTTAACCAGACTTCTCACTTATTTCCATATTTTTTTGGATATGAAGAATCTTTATTATCTTTGATAAAGAAATCCGTTGTCGTTAACGCCTGCTACTAGTTTAAATCTTAATTTTGAGTTAAACTTTTCCTCTCATCCATTTTTTACTCTACTTCTTAGACTAAAATGTTTTCTTAAGGTTGGTCTGATAAGAATCGTTAATTCTCTTGTTTAAGTTCAATGGCAGAGTCAATATTTTAGTTGGCTTAGACTTAGTTTCTATACTCTTACTTCTTTAAGTCCTGCATTTGTTCTTATTTCTTTTCTTATCTAAACTTAAAAATCTTACTTAGCTATAGCATCTTCCTTTATCTCTAGATTAATTTCATATTTTCTTAGTCCGCTCTCTATAGGCATTTCTCTCAAGTCATCTTTCATTTTTCTCTTTAAGTAGAAGTAGATTAGAATTCCTGAGACTATGAGCTGTATAATGTAACTTATAGCATATACTAAAACCCACCAATATCAGTCATACTAATAAAAGATGGCTATAATATTAGCTGCTACTAGTCAGGCTGCAAAAATGAAACTTAATAGAAACCAAACGAGCCAAATTTTCATGCATTGTAGCACAAGTATCAGAACTATTCTTAACAAGCTAACTGCTAAGCCTAGTAGAACTGAGATAAGAACATCTATTCCTTTAAATTGCTCTATGCTAGTAAATTCATTTTCACATATGAGGGCTATAGAGTAGCATACTAGAGTGCTAATGAAGTCTATTAGAAATAGAATCAGACTTCATTCGTTTTCTGTATGCTTCTCTAACTTGAATAGAAGTAATAAACGAACGCATTTATTATTACAGCAAAAATCTTATCTTTTTCTATTTTTATTCTTACAATAACCACATCAGATAGAAGCAAGAAAAGGTAAGTATATTGCAATAATCATATATAAGAGTAGATAATTTTATGGGTAGATGTAGTAGTAAAATGAATCTAGTCAGCCATGTTGTACTATTCTTATAATACCTGTCTAAGTGAAATTGCAACCCAAATATTATTGGTCATCTATAATTATATTATAAGATTAATAATTATAATTCCATTATTGAGAGTTTTCCTCCAACATGTAACATACTGGATATCTTCGCTAAGAGAAATATGCTGGAATTAAAAAGTCAATTTCAGCTTCCACTTTTTTAGGAGTTATTTTACTTGTCACTATACCATACTAATCTTTTTCGCATGTCTAGTATATAAAAAAGGCGATATACTGATAAATATCTGTATCATACTTATCAACTGGATTAAAAGTTGTCTAGGAGAATATTGTGCCAAGACATTATTGAGTAAAATTTCCATTTATGATTATTTTTATATCCTTTTAAGAATTATACTACGCTAAATTATCTGAGTCATATACTCCTAATTCTAGTTAAGTGTATGAATCATTATATAGGAACGGAGCATAATTTGGAGCTAGATACTTTTGAGAGTAAGATAAAGAAGCAGCTTGGATAATTTAGAAAGTAGTATTATTTTCCTCATCTACCAGTCTTCTCAACTAAGAATTCTCTTCTCTCCTCATCCTTCTTTTTTCTCTTGTATTAACCTCTTCACTACTCTAGTTGATTTAAATGCTAGCAATCTTTTACACTATGGACATAATAATTTGCATCTGATTTAAATTAAGATTGTACTAGCCTTTATTAACTAGGCATTAATTTGTATAATTTATATACGTATAAAGACTTTAAGAGGTTATATATTTCTCCACTTAATCAAGAATATATAATGCAACGGTGAATTCTTCTCCATTAGTAACTAAAGATGCCACTTTATTTAGAAGCTAATTTGCTTCTTTTTTAGATAATTATCTATCTTTTTAGAATACTCCTATTGTATAGTCAAGAATAAAGTTTAGTTTATTGAGACTTGTAGCCAAATTTTTGTAGTTTAAAGCCTGACTAACATTAAAATTGGCCCAGTTCATTTATGCAACTTTTATGTCTATAACCTCTTGAGCTTTAGCTCCAAATGAGTTATAAACACGAGCTTTTACTTCTAGTTTTGAATTATTTCCTTCACCTTATGGAAGCTAGTATGTCTGCACTTAATCTTCTTATTCATTCCCTAAAGGTAGTTCTATTTCTTGCCTACTATAATAAAATTAATAGGATAGAGGATAGTTACTCTCAATGTCAAAACTGTCGGTAACCTTGAACTCAAAGAAAGTATCTCAAGCTTATCCTTACGTGACATTAACACTGAACTTCCCCACGTTTGGAGGTTTGTTAATGTAAATAACTTTCTAGCTCTGGTATTATTGTCCCATCTAACTCTCAACAGAAAGAGAAAAGGTATAAAAGCTTCCTTCCAATAATTTTATTGCGTCTATCTAAACATTCATCAAGGTTAAATTTAGTGAAGTAGCGCTATCTTCCAAATCACCTGGCTATTAATCCCAAATTACTTTCTAATAGCCCTCACCATTTTCTACTACTGTGCCATATAAATTAAACCTATCTTGCTTGTTCACTTTATTAAACTCATAGTCACTGAGACTTATTTGTAAAGAGTTGGTTTAATTTACTAAAAGGTTCACCTAAACAAAATCCTGGGATTATACATCTGATACAGAAGCTGTCACGCTTAATTTATATTAATGCCCTTAAATGAACATTCCACCAGATATGTTCATATAAGCCTTTTTATTAAGATCACAAGCAGCATTTTACTAACTTTCGCTAGGGAAATAATCGGAGGGCTATTATTCAGTTACATCTTCGCATTTTCATTAATAGTCTATAGCTTTATTATACGTTCCTACTACTTTAGTCATAATAGTCCTACTTTAAGATGGATATAGATCTATATACTTATCTCCAGATATTCATACCTTTATTTATGGCCTTATAACGATGATGTTAATATACTATTTGTATATACTATCCACAGTAGTTCTGATTTAATACCAGTAAGGGTATAAAAATATACCTGGCTTTATAAAGATAATATATTTGTCATTTGACTAAGAAATAGGATCTCCAAATAGTTAACGCTCTATATCGCTGTAATTTCTAGTATCACTTGTCTTATCTAAATTCCATCTTACAGTATGCTCTTAGTCATGCTAATTATCTTTTACTACCAGAGTGATATTTTCTCTCACATGTTCCTAAACTCATTTCTAACTTCCATCCTCGAAATAAATGCTTGTGTAGTTTCATCCAAATATTTCTATTTATTTGGTTCATTAACTTTAAGTGTCTGCTCACGAAATAGCAGTTACTTATATAAAAACTCCTTCCGTTTTATACAGGTATTAGGTAGAAAGGCTAAAGGAGTCATTTTCCTGGTCATAAGTTAAAGGATATAGATTTGTATTTTTCCATTTCTCAAACTCCTAAATGAACTCTTGATTAACTGGTTCTATCATTATACTCCAAATATACCTTATAGGGCATTTATGTCTATTATCCACATTTACTTGGACAATCAAGTCTTCTTATCATTGATGTCGATCATTTATTTATGAAACTATGATTTAAATCTTAGGTGTATATTCAACCTTTAGCCAAGTTCAGAGACTCCTAATTATCTAGCCTGCATTTTAAGTAGATGAGATGAACTAGTCATCGAACTATATCCTCAGATACTTCTAAAGTTAAGCTTCTTCACTAGTTTTTATCTACAAGGTATCATCTTTTAGTCAGATGCACTAAAGCTGCTTTCCAAATAGCGCAGGTCGTGACAGAATTCGATAGCAATCACTACCATTTTAGTTCATATCTAACGATTAGTCGAACTAGATAGTTACGATCTCGTCTTCTATAATGGTAGCTTTAATTTGAGTTGATATGAAATGCCTTTGACAGTTAAAGGAATTAAACTCTAAAGAGTTCTCTGACTTGAAATCCTCACATCCAACTCCAGTAGAGCAACAATAGTCGTATATCTTATAAAGACACTCATCCTTAATGGGGAAAATAACTTAGCCTTACTTATTCCAACATATTTCATCCTAAGTTACTGAAAAGCATAAATTGGTACTGGAAAAATTGCAAGCGAAATCACATTTACGAGTTTAATTGTTTGGCTTATAGTAATCTGGACATTTGTACTTGCACATTCCTCAGTATTCATAAGTGAAGGAATCACATTAATCATAGCATTTATATGAATTCTCCATGAAGTAGTTTGTACATTTGGCAGTACAATCGGAGTTTTACATATAAGGTGCTTATAGAGGACAAGTTTTAACACACTAGCCTTAGTACCTAAATTAGTTCTCACATAAGGTACAATTGTTTTTGAGCAGTAAGTATGAGTTGTCTTTCTTGCATTGGTAGCATACTAATCCATCCCTTGAGCACTTTTAGCATCTATCTGGGCATTTTTGTTGTGATTGAACTAGCTTACATATCCTATCAACGTTGTCAGGACACTTTATTTATAAACTGTTCTATTAAGATTGATATTAAACTGAACTTGAACTAGGACATTCTACTTAATTTCCATCGCTAAAGGTTAAAACCGGTATGTTTTAATAGTTGCAAGAAGTACTAAAACAGAAAGCAAAAGCGTTGTTATTTCTTTAGCCTTAGTAGCATAAAGAATTTGCTCCTGTAGTTTCTTCACTTGATGTCAAATTTGCTTGCAACGTATTTGAATCTCCTTAGCAATACTTGTTAGGATTTCTTAGAGGAATAGGACAGAAATTGTTTAGGTCGTATACTCCATTTAACTAGAAGTCAGATCATTTCTAGTCTGATACTTTATAGTTCTGATGATCTAGTGGTTTATAACATTTTCCTATCGAAGATCTGTCAGTTGTACATGTTCAGTCGCTCTCTTATTAACAGAAATCTTCGAAACTCGAATTAGATTGCTAACCAGCAGCACAGTTTTAATTCAAAAAACTACAGCCTTCTTAGTATCCAAATTCTAAAAACTCAGCCATGCTTTATAAAGGAGCATACCAGCCCATAGAAGAAAGCATAGCTACTGTAATATTGCTAGTGACTTTATCAGGTAGATCCTCAACCACCATTAGCTCATTATATACCAATCTCGTTTTTCAATGAGAAGTGACATCTTAGTAATCCTCTAATTCCATATAAGCAGAGTCACAGTTGAACTAAGCATAGGTAGCTTCTTTAACTTCTGATAGATTTAGCTGAGTAATATTTTAAGATCTTAACTAAGCTTTCAAGATAAAAGACTTATCGTAGACTTTATTGGTCGTGGGATTGATGTAGTAGCTATAAAGGCTCTTGCTAAAACCTAGTATATGAGTGACTTCATGCATTATAGTAGTGTAAGCAAACTAATTATCGCTACTCTAGGAAAAATAATTCAAGTTAAAGTTAAGTCTTCCAACTATAGGTCGGCCAGTCTATGCATCAATCAGACAGGGAGCTGCTCAAGTTCTATACTAAACTTCAGAGTTTTAGTTGCTAGTCACGAAAATAATGAGATCACTTTCAAAGTTTTCAGTAAAGTAGATCCTTGGAATTGTAAGCCCTTGGCATTATGCTTGTTTAATGGAGGATAAGCTAAGATAAGTTCAAGGGTTTTTGATCGCTAGAAACTGAGTAAAATGCTTTTCAACCAATGGGATCAAAACATCCCTTATTAAAACAATAGCTGGCTCAGTGGAGGAAAGTATAGGTTCTTAAACATCCCAGAGAATCCTTATTGGAGCTGTCCTACTTTTTCTCTCTTCTTGGTTTATCAAACTCAAGTTAACCTTTTACAGCTAGATATCTAACTCGTCATGGATACAACGAAAAGAAAAGGCTATCACCAGAGCGTTGAGAAGGAGAAGCAATTTCATTTTTTATAAACCAAGAAATTAAAAATATGGCAAGTTGAAAGAACTTAAATTAGGGTATGCTATCTACAAATATGATAATATAGACCTAAAGTGAGTATATCAGATACTAGACTAAAACTGAGTTTAACTAGAAGTTTATAAAAAGACTAGCAAACGCGCTTCGTAAAGTTGACAGCATAAATGGGAAAAATTTATTAAAGACTTTAAGAGTAAAAGAACAAACTTCTAGTCAAACTTCCATTGGAATAAAAATGAATGGCTATTAACGAGTCTTAGATACATAGACAAAATAAATTAAACAGACTTAAGCAAATTAATTAAATTAAGTTGATAAAGAAAATTTCTTAAGCGAAATCCTCAGCAAGCACCATCAACTAAATTTTAAATGCAATCAGTTATATACCAAAGCTAATCTTCCTAGTCCTATTACTAGAGTGTGCTGAAGAAATTAAGTATTCATCTCTTGATTGCTTAGTATCTTTAATAGTTAACTAGCATCATAGGAATACTCAAATTTATTTAGCTAAGTTTATTTAAATTAAATAAAGCTTAAGTAAGTGTTGATCAAGTGTAATTAAGCAAAAGATATAGTTTCATTATAATTTTAGAATTGAGGTATTTTTTAAAAAGGTTAGATTATGAAGTCTGATTAAATTTTAAGATGTGTATTTTAACTTCTAAATAGATTATTTAACTTAACCTTTTTTCATTCAAATATGAAGCATTTATTTCTTAACTATGTCTGGGATTTTCACACACTTTGAAAACTAAATTTCTTCTTGTGATTACAAGCAGCTTAAATGTCAATGGTTAGGAAAGCGTTTTATTCAATTTAAATCCTTGAAGCTATAGGTTTAGACTTATATTTTATCTATAGCCTTATAAGATTTCTCAAACTATATGCTGATATATTATTAGTAAGAAACACTTTATCCAAGCACTTGATAACTTAGCTATATTTGGTTAGATAGAGATAGATATTCAGCTTACAACCACAATATGTAAAGTAACTTTCTTTGATGCTATATAAGTTAGAGTTTGTAATACCTTTGATTTGCTTTTAGAAAGCTAATTTTGACTGTTTGCATCCAAGCTGTATTAATAAAGTACTAAAATTAGATTTCTTAGAAGGTCTAGAATAAATCACAACTGAAAATACTAAGTTTGAATAACCTTTAACTTATTTCATTTCTTACTACCACTTGAAGAGTAAAAAGTAAGCTAGAGTATCTTCAATGATTTGAGATAACTAAACACAACAAAAAATGTTCTTCTTATAAAAAACTGTAGAATAATAAAACCACAGAGATAAAGATTGCATCTAAATAAAAAATCACCTTTAGAAGTGTATATTCAATAAACTTTTATTCTATGAGCTTGAAATAAACTATTTTATACCTTTTTACTATTTTTATTTTCGATATACTAGTAAAAAATAAAGTTAACTATTTAGCATAATTATTCATTAATTACTAACTTTAAATTTTATAATGGTTCTTATTATTTAAGTATTAAGACTAATAATAGAAAATCATTTAAAATCAATAAATTAAGTTATGCTTAGTTAATTCTTAATTAGTCTAATTGCTTGTTTATTTTGAATTTAGTTTGCTTCTTTAGCTTATTTTTACCTTATTTAAATTGATGAATTAATTTATAAATATACATTAGAAGTGTTATATTGGGCTTTAAACCTGCTAGTTTAGCATATATTCCTTCTATAGACAGGAGTTGATTTATTGATAGTCCAGTTAGGAGATAGATTATCCTCAAAGCTAAATGGAATTTGATCTTCAATAAAAGATGTCTTTTATGTAAGCTTTTTCTGAGATTTTGACTTTGGTAGTTTCTTTTTCCAGATTCTCCTCCGTGAATCGCAGTAGATCTTCCTATATAACTTAATCATCCGCGCTTCACTTTAACTCTTGGTAGTAAAACCTGCTCAGTGTTCCCTCTATCGTCTCTAGAAATTCAGACAATTTTTGTAGAGGTGCCCCGTTGTCCTGCACTAGTAGCAGTTTCTTTTACTTATGTTAGACCTTTCGTGTTAGAGTCTTTGAATAGGATGGGAGGGATTTCATAACTCAAGCTCCATCATTCCATAGGACTTGTGTATGCTTCATAGTCTGTTCTTATACCATTGAAGTTTTTAATTAAATTAGGAGCTTTTAGCTTGACTATCATTAACTCTTTATGACTCCAAAGCTCTAATTTTAGAAACTGATTCTCCTGCTCAAATCTTGTCTCAATAAGAATGGAATTTTCCAAGTTTCTATGCAATTATTAAATGTTCATCTCTATCCAGCTCGAGTTTCTGTACTTCCTAGTTCAGCTCAGCCACGATTAATCCAAGATCTTTCTCCTGTGTTGCTAAGGGATAAATTGAATAAATAAAAAATGCATTTTCCTTTTTTTCCCTTTGCTTCTCGTCAGTAGGTGCTTGTCTAGCGTTGATTTGGATACTTGTAAGAAGGTTTGAAAACTTTCTGCTACACTTGAGTAATGTTAGCTTTTTCTACTCCTTCTCAAATCACTTCTCCTTAGAAGCTATGTAAGCAAACTTTGCTGAAACCTTTTATTTTCTACCTTTCATAATTAATTTTTTTCAGTTTATATGTTTCATTATTTGTCTTTTTTCAGTTGTGTTAGATTATAATAATTGATTAAAGTAGCTTCACCATTTTTATGGTTAACCACTAGTTTAAATGTTCAATACTGATAAGTAAATACATCTTAAAAAAATGAATTCTTGGGTGTTGTATCTCTTAGAACTCCCAAAGCCAAAGGTCACTCCGTTCCAGGTCCGAGGATTAACCAAAACAGAGGAAGAGATAATCGATTATGGGTACTTAACTTCCCCAACATCAGATGAAGCTATCCTTTTCTTCACCCTTCGATCATGGCTTGAGTATCTTCGGAGGTTCCAGCTTCTAAAGCAAGCAACCAATTTCCTAAATAATTATAAGTGTTAGATAATTACTTTATTAGCATGAGTATCTCTAAAATAAAAAACTAAACTGATTAAATATTATGACACTTGTCTCTTCATTTTGGACATGAATCTAAGTACTTATGAATGTAACTTAATAGCCTTAAATCTTCTCTTCAAGTTACATAAGTAAATTAATTTTCATATCTATAGTCTTTTCGTTCTATCTCTAATTCTCTGACATTCAGAAACAAAATTTGTTAAGGTTTGATCTTAAAACTAAGCTATAATAGCACTTATAATATCATTACTAAAGAGCATCTAAATTTTATGATGCCATCCAAATTATTTACTAGCACTATTATATATTCAAAATGGCATCTAAGAAAACAAAGACCTGGCCAACAAAACTTACCAATTAACCTGACATTTCTAACGATTTTTATTTGCTGCAATTGGATAATCAGAAGCTAGCAAAAGAAATGTAAGATCTTGAATAAATAACTTAATCTCTAATGCTAGGAATCAACAGATTGTTAAATGAATAAAATCCTAAAGAAAGATTTAACTAATAGACATCTTCTTTAGAGATGTAAAGATAAATTACCTAAATCGAGAGGAATCTAAGACATAACTTCGACCAAAGAATTAGTTAATTAGAGCAAATCAAGCTTAACTGATGAACTAATCCAGAATCAAGAGGAGTACAGAACCCGTCACTTTCCTAGCAGAAAATAGAAAAAAGATGTTGATATTGTAAAAAACATGGGCACAAGGTAAATCAATGCTATAGATTCAAGAGTAAATAATATCAAGAAACAAAGAGAGAAATTTAAAATCTATTTAAGATTTATTGCAAGCCAAACAGAATTTTATACTAGAAACAAAAATTTTAACCTTAGTAAGGAGCTCCAAAGATTATAGCTGCACTAAGACGATATGAGAGATGACAAGTAAGATTTGAATTCCAAGCACTAACGAGAGGATAAAATAAACAATTTATAAGAATTTATGATTCAGAAAAACCAGATGAATATTACGTTGAAGACTTTTGATTTGGATAACTTGTACAAACTCTAATTTCGTGACTAACCAAATAAAGGAGAATTCATTTTAATGAATTATGCTATAATTCCTCTAAGTTACTAAACCTATTTCCTATCTTTTTCTTAAGCATTAATTTGATAAATCTTGATTAATAAATTATATATACTTTATAAATTAATTTTAGTCTCTCTTAGAATTAAAAATTATTGGTTTTCATGTAAAATATGACAAAAAGAATGAGTATTTATAATTGCAAGCAGATTATAAAATAATTGCTTGTAATGATTGACTGCTAAAAAATTAAGAGATAAAACAGATTTTTGGAAGCAGAAAAGAATAATTTTGAGGCATGTAGAAGGAAAAATTGATAATACTATCTAGCAGGGATTTAGCAAAGCATTCGTTTTTATAATTCCAGCCTTTTGAAATTAGTTTAAAATTTAAATATAACTGATACAGGTATAGAGCGCGTAGCACTCTCGTTGGTGCGCAGCTCTTAAAATAAATGTTTCATACTGACAAGAATGTTTGTTACTGATAAAATTATCAGATACTGATAGACCTTGTACAATACTGGTATAATTATTCAGTACTGATATAATTTTAGAATACTCGTAATCTTTAATACTTATTGGAGGTCCAAGTACATGGCAGGATTGTGTCTCATTGCATCACCAAAGCAGAGGATGACATGTGTCAATTATGGGTACTTAAATTCCCCACCTCTGATGAAATTCGCAAAAATAATTTCCTTTTAGTTCCAGAATAAATATTACGTTAAACCAATGCCGAAAGTCGAAATAACAGAAGTCTCGAGGCCAAGCCAAAGCAGAACCAAAAATTTAAATTGTATAATTATAAAGTCTTCAGCAGTGAATTTTACATATAATACGTTTTTAATATGTTTTCAGTTTTAATCTACAATAATTTTCTCAATCTTGGTATAAAATGAAACTGGAGATTTTCAAATTAATTTTAGCATTTTCTGTCCTTTTTTAAATACTTAAAAAGTTTCCTTGTAATAGCTTTTTCTTATAGTTTATAGAAATAAAAATATCGGAAAATATAAATAATAATATACAAAAATTTTCAAATAATAGTTATTTCCTTCAAACAATAATAAGCATCGAAGCAAAAATTTATTAAATAGTAGTTCGAAATATTTAACTCTATTTATATCTAAATTTTCTTTAATTTAAGAACTATTGTTTATCTTATCCTCTAATAATGATAAATTCTTTGCTTCAATCAAACTTTAAATTATAATTATTAAGAGTTATATTCTTGTCCAGAAAAAATAATGCTTTATTATAATATTTTTACTTAATTGATACTATTTAAATTATGTTTTACATCTTTTACTTATTTTATTATTATTTAACCAAATTTAAAATAAATATTTGCGTACTTTGGGTTTTCAACCAGGTATCAGCGGACAAATTTTTTTTCGTGGTTGTAGTCCACGACCTTTTTTATAAGTGGGTGGTTACCACAAAGGAAGCTCTTAGTTTCTTATGAGTAATTTTTATCTATAAACTCAGAATTTAGTAATTCAAAGCTTATTTAGTTTTCTTCAGGTTCTTTGCTCTTCATTGTGTTTGAGTAGTTTTCATTCTTTGCAATGTCTTAGTAGGTGATATTTAGATTGACAGTACCAACAATTTTTATATTACTTCTCAACTTTCTTCTTTGGGATAAATCTTTCTTTCTAATATCTCAATTCTTTCGCATAGGTTTGAATCAATTTGTTCTTAACTTTGTTTTCTTAATGCCCCTGTTAATGTAGAACTTCTTCTATAATCATTATTTGAAGTTGGATTAAGACATTTCATAAAGTTAAATTTCTGTTACTAAACTGTTTTTTATCAGTTAACTTTTAAGAATTAGCAATTCGTTATTTTAATCTTCTAAGCAGTTCATTAACTCCTTAATTTTTTCTCCTTGATGAAATAAAATTTCTTCATACTTTGCAATTTATACTTTCATTTGTTCAATTCAATTTAAGAATAATTTATTATTTTGAATTCCAGGATTAACTTATCCAGTAAAACCAACCATTACTTTCCTCTCAGAAGATGAGCTAGACTCTCGATTCTGTCTTTGTTTTTTAGATTCCTCAGTAGTCGCTTGCTTTCTTGCTTTTCATTTTTTACTCTTTTTACTTTCATTTATTTCTATTAGTTAAAAATCCTTTTTATTTTAATATCTTAATAATTAAGTACATAGCGAAATTTTCTTTGTAAAGGAAGTAAAAGTAAATTCAAGGTTTTTAAGAACTCAAAATTTAATGAGATACTCAGTTTCAATATTATCACTATTTAATGCTTTTTTTATAATTTATCAATTATCTATATTAAGATCCATACTATTTAGAAGCTTTATATAATTTATCTTTTAATAATAAGAACTAAAAGTCTTATTATATAATAATAATAATTGATATAGTTAGTCTGCCATTTTTAGATTATCCACTTTTTAAGTTTAAAGTTAGGTATAAGTATCAACTTTAAATCTGTTTGGCTTTTGTCTATCCTAGATCTTGGTGATTTTTAAATTGCTATTTCTAATCTTTTCCGATAGGTCGAATCCCTGCCACTTTTTATTGAATTCGTTAACCGCCTACTAGATATAAGGAGCTTCACTCTTTAGTTGTAGCATTTTTTTTCTATGCAGTTTACCTTTTTAATTGCAGTAGATTCTGAAAATATTTTCCAATTAATTTTCTACGTTTCTTTTTTCCTTAAATTTAAACTGGAAGCATTTTCTTACTTTATGTCCAGGTCTCTTTCAATATCAACATGTCATGATTATCCGATAGTAAATATAAGTTATTGGGATATGCTATCCTACATCCTCTGGATCATTCATCGAAAGTTTTGATAGGAGTATACTTTCCATAAATTCTGCGAATTGATTGAATTTAGTTTCTAATTATTCTTTTTAATACTTTCTTCTTATTTATTTCCAATTTTTTCATCTCACACATTGATCATTAGAAATTCGGTTTTCTTTTCTAGTTCTTATTCCTGTCTTAATAAGTTAAAATTTTCTTGTTGCATGACTCTGAGTTCTTAAAGCATTTTTTAATATTCGTTGCTTGATTAAGATGAAACCTTCTAAGAAGAGACTGATGACAAGAAATTTTCCATTTTTTTTGTCCTGTTATTTATAATAAATAAAATGAAAAGTTAAGGTAAAGCTGAATTTTTTAATTCTCAGATACAAGTTTAATGATCTTCACACTGCAATCTAAGGACTAAAAAAAAGGGAGTTCTAAAATTAAAATATTAAGGATTAAACTAAAGGCCTTGACAAAAATCTCTTATTTAATCAATAATATTGAAAATAAATTAGCAGCATTAGCCTAAAATTATTCCTAGTGATACCTTAGATATTGAATTTAAAATTATAACTTGAAGAAAGAAAACGAACTAAGATATGCAAGCTTTTAAGAAAAATAAAGGATAAAGAAAGTAAAACAAATAAGTCTTCTAAATAGAATTTATTATTTTACTGATGGTCATATATAGATAAAAGCAGTTTTAAATCATGAAAGCTTTATAAACAGTGATAAAGGAAAAAGAAAAACATGAAAATATTTTAATTTGAAATTAACCGACCTAGAAAACAGTAATTTTTGTGTAAATGAAAAAGATGAAGAAAAAAAGAGAATTTAAATATCTGTTTGAAGAGCGACTATTTCCAACAAAAATGAAGATGAGAAATTTTAAAAAGCTTTAAAGTGATTAACCTTTGATGTGTATCTTTTTGCCTTTTTTTGTATTGATTTCTCTAAGTTATTGATAATCCAAAATTTTTTTGAATTAATATAAATGCTCAATTATAAAGCATATTATACATATATACTCACCATAATTTAAAAAAAATTTCAAATGTCATTGCATCGTTGGGGCATTAATGGTAAAAAATAAGTGGAATCAGATTCACAGCTTAGAAATGCGGGAGAGATAAAATTCGGTTTAAGATAAACTTAAGACTAATAACTTGTTACTCAATTATTTAGATAGTTGAATTACAGTTTATTAGCCATTAAGTTTAATTTAGTCAGAATTCGATTCCCAGCATGGGAACAATTACACTTTTTACACCAAATTCTTACGAATATAATGATCATTATCATATTACTAATTTTTAAGCTATACATTTGCTTACACAAATCGTTTAAGAACTTTTGATAAATTTGATTGATATTGATCACTTAAATTTAAAGTATAGCCTATTGTTTTATTTAATTAATTAAAAATATAAACTAATTTAATAGTTACATGGATTTCTTATTTAAATAACCAAGAATATATTTAATTCTTTTCTCTAGTCTATAATCTAAAAAAATAATTGAAAAGATAGTGGAAGCTGAGAATGACCTTCGTGACAACACTTTCTAGTTTTATGGCTAGGAACAAGTTCCTTTCCTGTCGCTGAGAAAGTTCCTGGTCAGAGTCATTTTCTGAAGGGAACACTGTCTTTGAGATTATCCGCTCTTGGTAGGGATTTGAAGCCTGGCTGCTCATAGCGATGGAGCTCCCTAGCAGCTGTGCCTGGAGCACAACAGGATATCTCCGTTATTCCATAAAAAGAGAGCGTCGGGTAGTGCAATCGGAAAGGAGTTTCCGGTCCAAAAGCTTTTTTAGTTGAAATTAATTAATTAATTAATCTAAAAAAAAGAGAATAAGCAAAAATATTTTTCTAGATGTATCTTCTTACGAAAAATTCTTAGAGAAAAAGGAAATATTTTAGGTAAAATTCCACTTCTACTGCTTAAGTATGAAATTCTACCTAACCTATGCTACATTGAACTTTCGAAATATGTTGTTATAAACTTACGGGAAAGCAAGTTATAAATTTGAGATTCTTAAACTTAGTAAATAAAACTCTTAGAAATAGAAAATAAGAGTATGAAAGATCCAAAAACGCTTATATTTTAGTTAGATGATTAAAAACTTATTTTTTCGAAAGACTCTCTAATTTTCTGTGAAAATCAGACTATTTTAAAAGAATACAAACTAATACATAATTATGAGGGAAATTCATAGTTCTCTAAGATTGATCTAAATTGTGATGTCTTCGATATGAGAAATAAAAAATCTAAATCTATTAAAAATTGTCCTTATAGTGCTAGAGGAAATGGAGTAACTTTTGCAAAAGAAAGTGTTTATAGTATAGAAGGACTGGAATAAAAATTTAATGAAGATATTTATTAATATATTTGTATAAAAGACTAGTGACTTAAGATAGAAGGTTTGCTTTAACCTAAATCATTCTTGATACAATGTTTGTTTATAAAGGAGTTGGATTCAATTTAATTTTTTGAGGGTACAGCTCTATATGATTTTAAATAGGTAACAAATCATGGACCAAATTTCCTGTTTTATCTGAACTTTATTTTCCAAATTTTTAGCCTTTTTTAAATAAAAATAGAGTGTTTAATTCCTGAGAAATAAAAACAAAAATTTGTAACTATATCAACTAAATAAGTGATATTGATGTTTTAAATTAACTTATTAAAGTTTCAGTTTTCAGTTGAAGCCAATAATAGATTATATGTAAAATGAGTATATTTATTAGAAGCAAAAGGATACCAAAAAATAACCTATAATTATTATGATTAAGCTTAGTTATTATGATATATGAAATGATATAGAAATTGTATATTTAGAATTTATTTTTTAGTCTTAAAATGATTTTATTAGAGTGGCTTAAAAGTGTAAAATAGATTCAGGAGTTATTTTTTTTAATATAGTTTTAAGATTTAATAAGTATATTTTAGATAGGAAGGAGCAATATTCTAACTGAGATTGACTTAAATTCTGGTAACAGACTTACCCTATGGATGAAGAACCGAGCAAGAAAATTGGTAGAAGTCAAGAGAAGACAAGATTGAAGAGGTATCAAGTAACGTTAATGATGAAAAATGCCAGATACTAAGATATCTAAGGGTAGCTTTCCAATCATGGCTTTAATGAAATCAAGCCTCATAAAAGAATGCTAGCACTGTGGAAGACTTCGGTGAGAATTTTTTTTGACTTTAAAAATTTTCATTAAAAGAACTGCGCGCCATCGATGTACTACGCTCTCTTTAATCTCATTTATTTATTATTTAAGTTGACTAAAATATAAAAATTAATTTAACTGTATGAAGTATTTAAATCTAATTATTTTTTAATTATTATCTAAGGTTAAAGATTATAAAGTTATCAATCAAATCAAATTTAGAGTTTTCTAGGAAAAGAAAATGCTTCTTTAAAAGGTTATATCCCCCTGAGTAGCGATTAAATCCCCAGATTCCATAGTTTAATTTTAGATTGAGACTACTTCTATTGATTAAGTTTCTTCTTCTATAGGTTTCCATTGTTTGTTGGTTAAAAGATTTAAAGATTTTTCCACATATTATTTTACTTACAGTTTCTCCAAAGATTTCAAATTTTACTACAAATTCATAATTTCTTCTTGAAAATGTTTGCTCTTGTTTAAACTCTTTCTATTTCCAACAAGATTGCTTAGTTTATCATTTCGGGTATCAATTATTCTTTTGATGTAAGAAGCTTTCTGGTTTTTTCACTCTCGTTTCTTTGTCAAATTTTATCTTTTCTTCCTCCATAATTTTTTTTCTTTTTATATTACCTTACTCATAGATCCTGGTCTAGGTCTTCCATTTTAGCCTTATATAATTATCAATAATTAATAATTAATTTTAATTCGTATCCAAAAAAGTATATAAGAAGTATTAGTTAACTAAGTACTAAAATTAAATTTGGGTGTAAAAAAGTTAATTTAAAAGAAAAAACAAAAATGAAGATTATAGTTTTAAAAGAGAGCCTTGAAAACCACTAGTGCTTTGATTCTTTAAAAGGATTTTTTAGCTTATAAAATATATAAGAAAATAGTTAAGAATATAAGGAATTACAGTACCTAAATTATAGTTTATGTTCAATTAAATTTAATTAAAGCTTATGTGCAAAAAGAAATCATTTTGCTAATTAATTATTTGCTTTTTTTATTTAATAAATTGCATTTTACATTTAGACTGCTATTTTTTAAAAATATTATCAACCATTTATAGTAATAAAATAACTTGTATTATAGAGTGCTTATCACCTCAATGGCGCGTAACTCTTTAAAAATTTTTATTGGTTCTTGTTAAGTCTTAAGAAGGTCTTCTATGTATTAGTATTCCCTTGAACAGCTAGGGTTGCTATAGAAAATCTTCCCTAAGAAACCTTAAAATCCTAGCATCTTTCAGTCTATTCTAACTTGAAGTCTCGAATCCTGTCTCTCTTAACTCCTGCCATAAAATTCTTTTATTGTATTTCCAACAATTATATAATATTTTTAAACTAAACCAATATTTTAAAATATAGTCTAGAAGCTTTTCTAAGGTTAATTTTATAATTAATTTAAAGTGTCTAAAATTCATAAGAAGGTAAACATTTTTGTGATACTTATTTATTAAACTAAAAATGATTGATCTACTCTGATCGGAAGCTCAGCACCTTGCTCAATCATAACTCCTAATATACTGTCTTTGAGTACTAACGATTACCGATTGTAATTGTGGGGATAGGTAGTTGATATTTGAATATCTGCAGTCAGTGAGCTCCATCGCTACAAACTACCTTTCATCAAGCTCCTACCGGTAGTAAACCGGATAATCCAATTTGACAATTTGAATCAGGATACTACATTCATGCTAGTGACCTGCATCAAAGTGTAGACGAAGTGCAGCTCTTCAAGCCTCCAAATTTAAATTATTTTTATGATATTTAAACCTTAAATATCATATTTGATACACATAAGATAAAAGCTAGTTCATAAGTATTTTTCTATCATGAAGAGTAACTAGAAATATTTCTCTAGATGCTTCTTTTTGAGAAAGATCTTAAGAAATAAGCCAAACATTTTGGGTAGGATTCCACTGCTTATTTTGAAGTATGAAGTTCTACCCAATCTTTGTTATGTTGATCTCTAAAAATACGTGATAGTAAACTTTTGCAAAAATAAGTTACAAACTTATGATTTTTAAGCTCAAAAACTGGATTGCGATAGCATTAGCAATTAAAATGTTTAAGGACATTTAAACTTCATATTCCAACTTAGTGATAGTAAATTCGTAATTTCAAAATAGTTTCTCACTTTCTGTGAGGATTAGAGAGCTACAAAAGAGTATAAATTAATGCATAATTATATACGAAATAAACTAACTATTGATCAATAAAACAAACTGCTATATGTCATAAACTCAGAGCACTAATAATCTGAATCTTGTTGCGAAGTGTTTGATATGAAAACTTAGTAATCTAAATCAATTTAAAATTGCTTGTATAGTGCTAAAGGAAACGGAGTAACTTTTGCGAATGAAAGTGTATATAGTATAGGTGGATATGCAGGGCACATGAGTAAAGATATTTGTTAATATGCTTGTATAAAAGACTAATGACTCAAGCTAGAAGATTAGCTCTAACCTCATTCTCATATAATCTAAAGCTTATTTATTAAAAAGCTTGGATCAGTTTTATTTTTTGATGAATATTAATACTTTACTGGAACAGCACTCTATGATTTTAAATAAATAGTAAACCATGGACCAAATTTTCCATTAAATTCCGGTGGTTATCCTAATTTCTAACCTATTTTGAATAAAAATAGAGTATATAGTTATGCGATAAATTCTGATGCTTATGGGTATGATATTCAAAAAAGAGAGTGGTAGAAAGTTTTATGTATTGAGACAGCTTCTTGAGATTAGACTCATAACTTTAAAAACTATTTTATATATCAAGCTTATTTTTAATTAGTATTTGCTTTAGTTTATTCAAAGTCCAGATTCTAAAAAATAAAATTACAGTTTATGTCTCTATTTTTAAAATTTTAGGATAGCAGTAGAAAAGGTCCATTGAAACAGGTAAAAAGTAAAATATGGAAATAGTAGTTGAACATTATCTATTTCTTCGATCCAACTGGTTAATTTTTACATCTAGCTTAGTAGATACAAATAAAGGAATTTATTTTTGTTTAATCGATTAAAAGATATAAGTTTATTTCAATTTTCATCCTGTTTGTCTAAAATTTATTTAATGCATCATAATATTAAATATTTGACTATATATTTATACATGCTTATTGATATCTTCAAATGTCTACTTTTAATTAATTTTTCTTCGTTTTTATCTCTTTGATATAATACTAAGTAACTGATTGTTCATTTATAAGATATTTATTTCGAGGGAATTAAAGTAAGAGAAAGTTTTACGTTTATTCCAATTTTTTTGTTACTTTGCTTATTTTATTTTTTATATGACTAAATTGAAAAAGCCCATCCTTATTAATTTATTATAAGTCCCAAGAATCATTGTAAAACTCATTGAAATTGTCTATTTCTTCTCCAGGTTCGTATTCTTGTATAGCATTACTAATGTTGCTAATCTAGCCTTTATTTACTCTTAGTATCTTACTCCAATCTCAGTCCTTTCAAAACATTTGCTTCGTTCTTCCTTTTTGAATTTCTACTATTTGCTAAAGTAACCAGTCTCTTTTAATCAAATTTTTTCCTATAGATCACCTTCAGATGTACAATAAATCCTCCTGGTTAAGTTTTATCACAACCGTTTATTTTTTGGACTTTTAAATTTTTTGTATCTCCAGCAGTTTTATTTTATGCCATAGCCTTCTACAGAAATCAGTACATAATTAGTCTTCTATTTATTGCTTAGTTAATTGTTTATTTCGAGATTTAGAATTTCTAATATTTTTTCTTCCGCTCTTTTAATTAATTGGTTTCAAAGATGTGTTGAAGCTTTTGAGCTCATTTCTGTATTTAGTCTTTTATTATCACTTTGAGCTAGTTAATTTTTAAGTCTAGACTGTTTATTTACAGAATTAATTGTTTCACTGCTTCCTATAGTTTTTATATTTTCTGATTATAGCGAACAAATCTCAATCAAGGGAATTGTTTCTAAAATGCCACTCAATGTACGCAGCTCTTTTAATAAAGACTTTCAAAGTTAAAAAAAATAGTTTCTGAAGTCTTCCACCGTCTTTTACGAGTCTTGATTTCTATACAGCCATGATTAGAATGTTATCCTTATAGACCTTAGTATCTGGCATCTTTCACCCTTCACCTTACTTGATGCCTATTCATTCTTTGTCTTCTCTTGGTTTCTACCAAGATTCTTGTTGGGTTCTTCTTCCATGGGTACTTCCTAGTACCATATCTTAAATCAATCTCAGTTAGAGAATTACTCCTCCTTGGTTTTGTTCCAGTAGTCATTTAATAGCTTCTCGCATATTAAAATTAATCTTTATTGCTATTTTTAACTTAAGTTTAGCATTGCTTTTTGGATCTCCGCTATGATTTAGAAGCATGAACAAATCTTTAAGAAGTTTGGATTAAAGAGCTACTAAAAAATTATGTGGGAGATGCAAAATAGAACGATGAGGATGATTAACAAGCATTTCAAAGCTCTTAAGCAAGCATATTATTCAATTTCATTTGACTTTAATCATTAATCATTATTAATCGATTTATTATAAATATGGATATCAGTCACAGTTAGGAGAGTTAGTAGGTAATCTGGTGTAGTGTATAGTGTATTGCGAGTAATCTCGCACTAGATACCACCACGGGGAAGGATGGATAAGCTCAGTTGAGAAATGCCTAACTTACCTTGAGGGTTCTCTCTAGCAGTATGAAAGCTTGACTGACGGGTCTTCTAGTTAATGACTTAATAACTAATTCTTATTTGGACCTTATTCAAGAAGACTGAAGCATTTGACTCAAGATTTAAGAATAATTTTTAATAAGTAGATTCCCCATTTGGAGAAGCTGACATTACTCGTTAGACTTCTAGAATTTAACAAAGAACCATGATAACATTTTTCTTAATATTAAATATTAATATTGAAAGAGCTGTGCGCCAATGAGGTGCTACGCACTCTATAATCATTTTTATTTATTTATTTAATCATTAAAATAACTGTTCGCCTTCCGTCTTAATTGAAGTTTTAAATGTATAATATCTCCGTTCCTGCATGCTCGTACCTTGCATTGTTCTTTTTTCTTGACTTCTCTCTTTTGAAGTAATCTGAGTTGAGAATATTTTTCCAGGTTTTCCCATTTCCTGATGGGAAGAATTCCGTCACTCGTTACTTCAGTTGCTGTTAGTTAACATTTTTCCAGATATTCATTCTTATTTTTTCTATTGGGGACATTTCCGCCATAAATATCAAGTCTTGTTGCAAATTTAGTCCTTTTTTCTTGCTCTCGGAAATGTCTTTTCTTGTTTTTCTATTTTCATTGGAGTTCCTTATGAAGTCTTCTGCAGGTTTTCTTCTATTAATTTGATTCTTGAATCTAATTTTACTCAGTTTTTCTCGTCTTGCTCTTGCACTACTCAAATATCATTCTCTAAACTTGCCATTTGCTCATAAACTCCGACTTTAGCTTTTCGGTCTCCCATATGGACTTCATCATCATACTCATGATTTATCATCCCCTGGCTTATTACAAACCTCTCTTCCTTCTGAGAGTTTAATTCCTCTTCGAGTTTTTTTATGTTTCTAATAAGTTGATAAATCAGCTGCTTCATCTACTAAGAGTCGATTTATTCTATTTCAATATTGCCTAAATCAAAGGTAATAGGATCTATATTGTATCGACTTTACCTTCTTCGTTTATTTTTTATTTTTCGTTATTATTTTTATCGATTCATTGAGTGGCCACTTTTTTCAGTTTTCAATTGAGGCGTTGAGAGTTGTGCTAACTTTTCTGTTCTGAATTTTTATCTCAGTTCTTGCTTATCTTTTGATGGAAGAGATCCTCTTTATTTTATTTTGAAGGAGCTAGTATTTCTTATAAGTTCTACTAATCCATTAGATAGTTCTGGTTATTATAAGGAAGAGTGTTAAGTTGAAGAAGATATGGTGAGAATATGTGTTTCTGGTTTTCGTTCTGAGGAGGTGGTAAAAAACCCTTCTTGAAGCCTTACGCCAGTTTATATTACACCCCATCTGACTCAATAACAAAAGAAATCCCAAAAGCTTAAATTATTAAATTTTGACCTTTCTCATACTGCTTTTAGATGTGATATGGAACTACCAAAAAATGTTGAAAATACCTTTGTTAGCAGTGAATACTGCATACGAAGTAATCTCGCACTAGATGCCATCACGAGGAAAATTGGAGTCAAACCTAACTTGCTCAAAGACTTTCACTAGCAGTATGAAAGTTTGATTAACGGGTTGCTAATGACTTAATTACTAATTCATATTTGGATCCTATATAAGAAGACTGGAGCATTTCGTTCAAGAATCAAGACTAATTTTTAATAATTAGATTCCCCATTTTGAGAAGTTAGCGTGACTCATAAGACGGCTAGAATGTCAACAACAAGTACGAAAACATTTTTTTAGAATATTCATACCAATATCAAAAGAGCTACGCACCAACGAGGTACTACGCGCTCTATAGTCATCTTTATTTTATTATTTTGGTTATTAAAAAAAAAGTTATCAGTTTAAGAACTTTTTTGAGAATATAAAAACAAAAAAAGATCTATTTGTTTGAATTCTAACTTGGAATTTATCAAAAGAATCAAAAATATAAGGCATATAAAAGTAATATACAAGTCTTCATTTAAATAGGCCAGAAACATTACTTAATAATAAATTGCCAAACATAAATTTTAGTTGTTATGTTTCGAAAGTTACAAGTTTAGTGTGAAAGATGCTTTGAATAGAAATAAAGATTCTTAGTAATTGCTACAAAAGTCAAAGTATTGGAGTTATAATTATTAGAATGGAAATGAATATAATTCGAGATCAAATGATAATGGATATTGGAGTGGATATACTTAGTATTATCCTGATAATTATTATAGTAATTGGACCTCATAGGGATATTCAGATCACAGTTCAAATTATAACAATTACGACTATTAAGGTTACTATGATGGAAAGCATTATTAGTGGTATCGATTATATGATTGGTTATAAAAGAATGGCTTATGAGTTTTAAAATTACAGAAAAGTTAGATAGTTTTAAAAAAGATTCTGAAAATTACAAAGTACATCTTTACTCTAGAACTAAAAGATGTTTGAGGAATCAAAGGATGGAAGGATTCAGAACAAAATTTTTTGTAGCTCCTTGAAAACAGGAGTTAACAACATCCTAGAGAAGCTAAGATCAGGAAAAGGCTCCATAAAGACTACCCACAAAATCGAGAGCCACACTTTCGATGGGAAGTCTAGAAAATAGGTTAAAAATATAATGCACTCTGAAGACTCGAATTTCTCCACAGAACAATAAATAAGTTATGATTAGTTGATAAAAATGATGCTGGATCTCCAGGAAAAGGTAAAAAGAAGAAGAAAGACAATAAGAGACTGATGGAAAAACTTGAAATAGAATCTAAACTCATAACCTAAGAAAGAGACCTTAACGCATTCTGAAATATTACACAAGACAAGAACAACCAATCATAGAACTTGTAATAGAAGCAGAAAGAACTGAGCATTTAGATAGAAAAAATAGAAGAAGTTTAACAAAATTTGCAGTGCTGAATGGAACTAAGGGAATAATGGAATGATCTAATGACAATCGAAGGAGAAAAAAATCAATATTTAAATCTTAACAAGAAACAAAAAGATGCTATTACTGTAACTCTTGAACGCAACTGTGGAAAAGATGCTAGAAATTTTACGACTTTAAATAATAGTACTAGAAGGAATTGGAGAATAAAAAGAAGAAACTTATTCAGATATAACTAAAAAGAGAAAGATTATATTGCAACAAATTTGGAAAAATATATAAGAAAATAATATCAAGCATTGTCAGAGCAAAAGAATATCTCAAGAACCACATATATATAGCAAGAAGAAGAGTTTTAAAGACTTTCAAACATTTATATTTAGCCTCTAGAGCAATCTAAAGATTTGCAGGAAAGAGTCCAATAAAGTTAAGCCTTTATTTTTTATTTGTATTATATACATATTTGAGTTATCCAGCAGCTTAATCTTGCTAAATAAATTAAACAAATAAAAATGAAAGGGATTGAGGAGCCTATAAAGACTAGGTTTGAACTCCCTCATCTTCACTTCAGTAAGAAATTCATCTTAATCTGGGATTTCTCGTGAATACAGTGAAGATAGAGATGGATATTGCTATTTCCTTATTCTAAACTGTCGAATTTTTTTATACTTTGATCCTACTGTTTGTGAGATCAAGATTGAGCATATTCAAAGACAGAGAGGACATCTGTGCATCTATCTGTCAACAGACAGTAAAGGAGAAATTTCTGTAGTTTATGGGTGGAATCTATATGAGGAAGCCCTATCAGAAAACTATGATTTGTGTCTGTGGATGGAAAATTCTCACTGGATCAATACAAAGCTGGAAGGCGATTGAAAGAGTACTAAGTATGTGGGCGTTGACCGCGACTTTCCAAAGACTTATTAAATATTTAGCGCTACCAGAAAAATAGAGGAATAAATAATATTTCTATATGGAGTCTAGGCAGTCTTTTAAGCAATCTCACGCATTGACTGGAACCAGCACATACGCTGAAATGGTATCAGCAGAGATTCGACACTCTGTCCCCTCATCAATCCTCTTATGAATTAGCGTGAAGAGCTGAAGTCAAAGAAGACATGATGTTTAGATTAAATCCATGAAAGATTCGGACCATTATTGAGAGACTGTGCTTATCTTGAAATAAAATGGCACAGGTTGATGATATTTCAAAAAAAAGCAATCTATTTATTCCGTCATGCTAATCCCAAAAATAGATGGGTAGGTAGAAAAACCTATGCTAAAAAATTCACCGATGAGTGGAAGCAGATGGAAAGTGTCTATTAAGAAAACTATTTTGATTAACTTTAACGATGAACACAATACAAAACTTAGGTTTAAATCCTAAGTACTATCACAAATATATCGAAAATTACCAATTTAAGCAGAAAATTGAAAATATTTTTGACATTTTGAATTTTTTTCTGGAACCAGTCAAAACTTTAAAATTAAAATTTTTTAAATAAAATCAATTATTAAATCCAAAAAATTTCCTTTTTTTAATACTATAAAATTTAGAAGTTTAATATACTAAAAAGGATATATAAAGCAGCTATATAAAAATCATATTTCAAAAAGTTGCAAGGCTATCTTTTATTTAATTTCTATTTTTTATTACTTAGAAATTAAAATTTTTACACTTAAAACATTTTTCAGAGATCATTTAAGGTTCTTAAGAAACTATAAAAAGCTTTTTATAAGTTTAAGCGTTTTTTATTCCGACTATGAATGTTCTTTTCTCTTCAATTTCTTTTAGTTTTTTATTCGAAAAGAATCGCTTTTACAATTAAAATACATTTATTTTAAATACTTCAATTTTATTTTCCTAAGAGATTTTTAAAAAATTTTCAACGTATTTTTTCTTTTAATTTTGTTTTGAATCTATTTTAGCAATTTTTCAATTTCAAGCAGATGAAAAAGAATTATGTTTATCTAATCTTAGAAATTAATTTTTAAGGTTTTTAATTCATCTAAATCGTGTATCTTCATTCTTTTTTAACTTTCAGATTTTTTTTCATTTTTTTTCATTTTTTATCTTTTTTAATTAATTAATTAATTTATATTTGTTGCGCTTTTTTTCTTTAATTTTGAAATCTAGAAACGAAAATTTTTAAAAGTGAGCAATGTTTTTCGAATGTGCTTCAAATTAAATTTTTTTTTGTTACTTGTAAAAGATAATTTAGCAAAGCGTAAAAAAGAGGAGAACTACACTAGTTAAATTTGGCAGCTTTTGGAGTAACGCTTCATCTTCAACTTGATAATGTTCATTAGCATGAATGCAGATTCCTGATTCAAATTGAATTATCCAATTTTTCATCGGTAGGGGCTTGACGACAGGCAGTCCATAGTGATGTTGCTCCCTGACTACATATATCCAAATATCAACTGTCTATCCCAAACATATGCCAACATTAATTGTTAGTACCTAAAGACATTATATTAAGAAGTATGACTGAGCAAGTTGCTGAGCTTCCGATTAGAATAGATCAAATTAAGCTAAATGAATAAATAAAAAAGCACTGCATTATTTTTCTACTTTTTGTCAAGTTTAAGAACTTAAAATTAAAAATGCTTGATGCATACATTATCATTTCCACAAAGGTAATAACAAAATTAATGGAATTCAATTATAAAAATTTTATCTTAATCTCTGATTATTTAAAAGTGCCATCTTTTTTATACTCCTATAACCTTGAAAATATTCATGCAGATATTTATTATACAAGCACATTATCGACCTTTCAACATTTGAGTTGATTGTAAAATTCAAATAAGAATTAGTAATTAAGTCATTAACAACCAGTCAGTCAAACTTTCATATTGCTTGCCAGAACCCTCAATAAGTTAAGCTTGTCTCTTCCTAGCTTGTCCACTCTTCCCTGTAGTGGCTTCCAGTGCGAGATTACTCGCAATGCAGTATACACTGCATCAGATTACCTACTAATTCTCCTGACTGCGACTGATATCCATATTTTATATGTTTTATAATTTTTTTAAATAAATTAAAATGATTATAGAGTGCGTAGGACTCTCGATGGTGCGCAGCTCTTTAAATTAATTTTATTTAATGTCGAAAAATATTTTATTGGTCTCTCTATCTTGTTTTCTCTTTTTGCAGTACGTCCCTGTAATTTTTCCTTCCAAAGGATTCAATATGCGATTACGGGTACATTTCCCCAACTATGATGAAGAAAGTTTCCTCCTGGCATTCAGAGTTCTCTAGCTTGTCGCATCTTCCTTCTCTTGTTATTGGTTTCTCATCCTCCGATTTATCCTCCGTCTGCGTTCATTTTTTAGTAGCATTGCTGGGTCTCACAGCAGCATCTGAAGGAAAGGGCTTTCCACCCTATTTAAAAATTTTATATGTTAAAATAATTGAAAAACTTGATTAAAAGCTTGGCTGGTACTTATAAATAAATATTGTTTATAGCTTAGATAAACTAATAATAATATGCTTAAATGTTAAGAGTTTAACTTCCCCTGGGCTTTCAATCAGGTACCAACTGCCATTATTTTACGTGGATGAATACCACAGCCTTTTTTATATGTGGTAGGTTACCACTAATAACTAACTTCATTTCTTGATAAAATTTTGTACTTATAAATTCCATTTTCTGTTACTCAGAGTTTATTTAGATTTCTTCATGTTCTTCGTTCTTCTCTTATCCTTAGTTGTTTTCAGGCTCAACATATAGCAAAATATGGTAGGCTGAAATGCAGTAGTAATATGATTGGTTTTTTCTTCTCATTATTTTTCTTAATCAATCAAGATAGTTAAGTCTTTTTCTATAACCATATTATGTTATGGAATAACTATCGATTGTGATTATTCATAAAGTTATTACTCAGTTACTAAGTATTTTAGACTAGCTGACGACATAGTATTAATAACTCATTATTTTAGTCGTCAATATTGTTCAATAATTCTCTAATTTTTCCCCTTAATTGTAGATTGTTTCTTCGTACTTTTAGATTGCTTTTTACATTTGGTCTATTTCATTTTAAGGTTCTCTATCTTTGTAGTTCCAATCATAACTTCACCTTCTGATTTGGAACTCAATTTCTCTTGTTGTTATTGCTTTTTCTCTATTTCTTTTGCCGTTTTTTTTCTTAAGTTTCTAAGTTAATTCTTTGAGAAACTGACAGATTATTCCTTTTTTTAAGTGATTTTTGGATAAACTATTACTGGTATAAAAACGTATTTTTCAAGTTCTCAGAAATTTGAAATCAAGATCAAATAGAGTAAATGAGATGTAATGCTATGATTAAATATGGCATCGAAGGGAATGGTACAAGAGCTAACTTCAAATCACTACTTTGGCTACTGAACCCTTTGAACCGTTTCGCGAGGCGATATACCTATTTAATTATTCCGGGTAAATGAAGCTACAATAAGGACGACTGGAGTCTAACCTTTCGCAATGTTTGGATTGGATTGCAGAGTTTATGGTGACTTGACACTGCAATAGAATCAGATGAAGAAGATCAATCCTCAAACATAGCTTCTCGTGAAGAGACTTTGCTCTTTACTTAGAAACTGTTGAAAGTCCAAAATCATGAGCTCTTAAGGAAACTAAACTTTTTATTCAACAAAGCTTTTATTGAATGATTTTTTAGCTTGACCGAATTAGTAATCTGAGCTAAAACCCACGAAATTCCTTTTTTACAATATTCACTTTTTTTTTTGATAGCCAAAATTATTTAGAATTGACAAATTAAAAAAGCTTAGATCGTGCTCTCAAAGATTTTTTTTGATTATAATTAAAAAAATTAGGAGAAAAAATATCTATCGATTTAGTAATTTTTTGATTAAATTGAATCAAAATTGTTTTCCTTCGACACAAACTTCACAGTAAGCAATATTGTCGAAAATGTCGTAATAAAATTTTCTATGTCTAAATCTTTCTTTACACTAGAAGCAATTTATCTTACTTTCTTAAACGTTTACTCCATTTTATTTCATTGCTTATAAAGCTAATCTCGACGAAACTTTTTTTCCAGTTAATCATCTGTTAGGTTAATGATGCATGCAAAACCAGGTATCACATTCGAAACAGTTTCAATATAAACCATTATCTTTAGAAGAGCACACATAACATTTAATTTCTTAGTTAATCTCGCCTTCTCTAATTTTTAACTTCAAGAAGTGCTTTTGCTCACATTTATTGAAATTAGGATAAAAATTATTCGCTCTAAACTATTTCGATTCAATAAGATCAAATTTACTCTAATCAAGGCCATTAACTATTCCATATGAGCTGATAAAATTAAATCACCCATTAGATCCAAGACTTATTTTTAGCTTAAACTCATTATTCTCAACCTTATATATCCAAGCTGGTAGATTCTTATACCCGTACAAATATTTACTATCTGCATCTCATTTCAGATTCTTATATAAAGAAGTACCAAAAAATATAAAATCAGAGTAGTTTATAAACTCCCAGTCATTCAAACTTTTACTCCCCTATTCTGATTTCAAACTTAAGTACATATCTAAATCAATAATTTGCACACTTTTGAATTTTTTATTCTAAAATCCTGATAACAATAGTAAATGAGATTAGTCTATGACTTTTATGAATCCTAAATTATCGTTAATATCGACTGTATAACAATGCTCTAATACATCTATTTGCTATACTACTAGTTAGTTTTCTTCTATATAGATAAAATGTCTATCAGTTAAGTCGAACGTTCATGCATTTTCTATTTACTTAGACTTATTTATGCTAGTTTACTAAACGAAGAAAGCTAACTAAGATGTATCTTGTTTAAAGTCTTAATATCCAACTTTGTTAAATTCCAGTATTAGTTTGTCAGCTTATACTTCCTATCTTATTAAGCCTAAAAGATGATTTTCTTTGTAGAACACTAAATTGTTTATAAAGAAAGGGCTTTCATCTAGAATTATTCTATTCAAAAACGGTCACCAACGAAAAATATATCCATTAATTTCATCACCCTCCTTTTGATAGAAGAAGACAAAAGCAGCTTCCTGCTTTAAAATTTTAAAATTGCCTGTTATGCTAGTCTAAAATCTAACTCCTGGATTATGAGTTTAGTTAAATCTTAAGTGATGTACTTTATAGTTTTCACCATTGATATAGAATATATCATATTGGCATATTATGATAAGATCGCTTTATATAAATTAGGGAAAAATTCCTTCGTTAGAATCGTTTCTTATTTCTAAACTAGTTTAAGCTTGCTTCGTTCCGTTCTTTCTCATAATTCACACAGTTAGAAGTATTCTTTCATTTATAACCCTTTGTTTACAAAAGGCTATCAATTCTAAACTATCCGAAATGGTGTAAATAGGTCATTCTTTCCTGATAACTGAATGTAACTAAGTAAGTTCAGATTAAGAGCTTAGGAGAAGTTTTTCTAAACTTATCATTCTTATTTATTTGTCATACTCAGCTATGATCCATAGAAATTTTTCTTCACTGTAAACTCAATTAAAAGATCCCATTACTTGAAATAATAGATTCCCACTCTAGATATCAATAATAGATAAGTTCATTACATTCGTTGTAATCAGTCATTGCGTGTTATTTTCTACTGGTGCTTGATCATCTAAATAAACTTCTACTATCTCATTTTTTTCCAAATCATGAATCCTTATAAAATAATAGTGGAAAACTGCTATCTTCTGCTTATTTAATTTTTTGATATATAAAATATTTCCTTCATCAATGGATTTCAGCAATTCAAGATTAATCAACGAGCGTTTTTGCTTCTGTCCTTTGTCTATTAGAATTAATTTTTTTTATGCAATAATTCCATAAAAAAGAATTTTGCCTTCTTTATAGCCTTCCACATTAATCACCTCCTCAGTTTCGTTTAGATCTAAATCAATATATAAAAGCTTCAGTTTACCTTCTCTAATCATGTGATCAACAATCAGCACACCTCCTTCATTCTCTTCTAAGCAACTATTATAAAAAATTTTATCTCTTTTGTACACTTATATTTTATCTCAGTCCATAAACTACTTTATCAAACTCTAAGGAGCAGCCTGAAATATCTCGGTCTAAATTTATTTCTATCTGAGATCATTAAAATTATCTCCATAGTATTCCAAAATGCTAAACTAATTTTAGTTATGCGCACATAGCACTATTATATGCAACTTTTAGTTCCTTTCTAAAATTCTTGCGCCTTAAATTTTGGTGAACTATTTCAAATTTTTTTCTTTAGATAAAACCTCTCTTAATGTATAGGCTCCTTCTCATTCTTGCTTTTAAAGCTACTAAATTTTTAGAACGTTTTCTTCAAAGTTTTTCGAAACTACAGTCGCAATATCATTATGAACTCTGAAGTCTTCTATGAATCTTAGTCAGTGAATAGTAATTTAGTCTTTAGTGTTAAAGGAACTTCCTTAAAAATCTATTTAGTCGAAGTTACATTCACGGAAATAAGTGCACTATATCTTGCAGTTTCTTATCTTGCTAGAACGTAAATTACACCTAATAAATACTCCATTTCTTAAATCCGCATTTTCAATTCTAAGATTATTGAAATCTTAGTCGATGAACTAGTAGTCTGCTTTAATAAGAATAGTTAGGGCATTAGAAGAAGCTACTTTTTATAAAGGGTAAAGTTTGGAGCTTTTAATAGCACTTACTAGTTACTTTATTAGATTATCATATTCAACTCCTGTTTTTGTTTAAATTAGTCCAACACAAAAATCAATTACTGCTGGTTGTTCGCAGATTTTTATTTGGTTGAAATTTTCTTTGCTTATTTTAAAAGTTCCATCGAAAAAAAGTTTTTCCTCATATACTCAGTTTGAAAAATCAGGTTCGAACAAATTAAGGCATTAAAAATATTCAAAGACACTTTTATGTATTCAATTATGGACATTTTCTTCCTCTTGTTGCTTATTCTAAAGTTAGAATGGTAATGCTCTTAATACTGCCTTTCGTTAATAATCTTTATATCCTCGCTTGTCAATAACCTTTTGTAGTTATTAAGATGTAAATTTTCCTTATGTGCTTTAGTCCTCCAAATATTGCTTTAAGCAAAGTTCCTTACAAATTTCAAAAAGTTCTTTAATAAAAGCCTCAGCAAATAATTACGAATTTTCCTCTTCCTCATAGTTAAGTTTATTGAGATATTCTCTCTATATTTTGAACATTTCGATAAGAAAAGCATTATATATTATAAAATAGCTTCAAAACCCTTATTCTACCTTACTTTATACCTCTACTTTTTCTTTTTCCTACTTTACTTCATTTACTATCTAAAACGATTCTAAAATTTCTGTCGTTGCTTAGATTTCAGATTTAGAATCAATTGAATCTTAATAATGTTTTATTTTAGTCAGCAGTTAAGTGATTTGAGTTAGAATGAACGGATTTTTTATTAGCTCCATTAAGTTACTGTTCTTCTATATTATTCTCAAACATTCTTTTCCTGAGTTTATGTTTAACTGTTTTGCCATGTTTTGATCTCGCTCTATGATTATTTCAAAAAATTCTTAGATCATATTATCATCGAAAGGTTGGATATAAATGATTTTGATATACTCATCATGCTTTTTTCCGTTTATTATAGGTGAAAACAATTATTTGTAATCTTCCTTCTGAATGATTTGCTAATATCGAGATGTTGTGATTACTTTTATTTTCGGGTATTCAGTAAAAATGCTTTCTACTATTCTCGATTGTTATTGCAATTCATCATATCCGTCTAAAATGAAAATCACTTCACTATCGTTCATTTCGTTTATTTTTTATTGGATTTTCCTAAAGCGAACTTCTTTTAATTTCGCTTTTATTGGATTTTATTCTTGTGAATTACAAAGAGAAATAAAAATTGGAACTGTTTTTTCTTCCTCAAGAAGTTTGTCGTAAATTTTAAATGCGAGTGTTGTTTTTCCGCTTCCAGAATCTCCAAATATAATCAAATGCCTTGGCTATTTTGGTTACTTACTTCTACCATAGTTAAAATCAGGTTTAAGAAATTGACTTACCACTTCTAAAGCGTCGATTTAATTTTTCTGATCAATAATAGTATCCGCACACTTTAGTTACACTAGATATTCTTTTTTCGAAACTAGAGAGCAGAAATCATCTCCCTCACTTTACTTATCTCTTTGTCTTAGTTTTTTTTCTCTGATTAAGTAACTTTTAATATCCTTATCGAATTCTTTTTTTGCTTCTTCAACAAAAACAAAATCGGATTCTATTTGATTTTCTTCACTAAGAATATTCTATTACATTTTAATAGTGTAGAAGCTTACAAAATAAATACTAAATATTATGAAATAATTTTCAATTTCGATCTGAAAATTGAAGGAAAATGGTCAAAAATTTGGCTTTTTCTTTAAATAAAAATGGCAAAATAAAACTTAAAAAGTTGGATATTTTATTTCCATTTTTCGTTTTAAGTGAGAACAATAATTCTGTATCTTAAAGTAAAAAGCAATCACTAAATTAAAAAAAAATGGACGATAAAAGTAATTTTAGTTTTGATTCTTTTGATTTGGAATGGATTCAATAGTGAAGAATAGAAAGTGATTAACGAAATAATATTGCATTGATGATTTTTTTAATATGAGATTGATAATTTCAATCTTAATGGGTGCTTAATGAATAATTTGTGATGCTTCTGTATTTAGAGTTTTAAAAATAAAGTTGATTATAGAGTGCGTAGCAACTTGTTGGAACGTAGTTCTTTCACTATTAGTTTAAAAAATGTGTTCTCATACTTCTTGTTTTCGTTCTAACTGTCTAATAATCCAAATCAGTTTCTCCAAATGGAACTCTACTTATTTAAGATTATTCTAGAATCTTGAATCAAATGCTCCAGTCTTCTTGAATAAGATCCAAATAAGAAATGGTAGTTAAGTAAATAATAGTCCCTCTAGTCAAACTTTCATACTGCTAGTGAGAACCCTCGATCAAGTTAGACTTTTCTCTTCCAAGCTTATCCACCCTTTTCCATAGAAGCATCTAGTTCAAGATTACTCGCAATGCAGTATACAAGCACATAATTACCTACAAGTTCTCCTAACCGCAGCCGTCATCCACTTTACATAACGCAATAACTACCAATTTACTTTTTTTAAATTAAATCACTATCCTCATCGTTTCATTCTTCATCAGCATATCTAACATCTAAATGAAAATTACATACGATTTTAGATATTTAGCCTGATATTATAACGCTAAATCTTTTATCCTTATCTTTTAAAGAGAAATATTTTTAAACCTGATGAAACGAAATAAATTAGAATTGCTACATGTAATACGTTTTGGTACTTTCAGTTCTAGTCTACTATAACTTTTTTTATTTGAGTCTGAATATAGAATAAAAGCTTGTAATTTTCAAGTCATTTTCGAACTTCCTTTCTTTTTTTATTACTTGAAAATTGATTATAGAGTGATTTAAAAAAGGAGGAGTGAGTCTTATACTGGGACAAAAAAAGGAAGAAGATTAACGTAGGAAGAACTATTCAAGACTCTTGGTAGGAGTTAAGAGAGGACTCAGATGGACAACATTGGATAAGCAAAAGCTAAAGGATACTTAGACTTTTAGGTCTCTCTGGATAGCACTCCAACTCATCCTAATAGAAGACAAGAACGACTCAAGAAATGCTAATGCGTAGGAGCTTCCAAAAAAGTATCGAATAAACTTAAAAAAAACTTAGGTTTAAAGAGCTGCGCACCAGTGAGGTGCTACACACTCTACAACATAACTTTTTCCTAACATGCTTTCTCTATCAAAATTACTTATCTTAAGATTAGCTTTTTGATCACTCAAAGTGTTGAAAATGGGGGAAAAAACTCACAGCAAATTATGAAGTGAACGACAAAATGAATCCCCTTTTTTCTTTTTTAGGCACTTCGAACTATTTATTTCACTACGTAAAATATAGCTTCAGAATAGTCCCTAGTAGATCAGTCAATATTATGCTTTTTTATACTTGAATTCGATTTTTAATGGCCGTTTAAATATTTTTGAAGCACTTATATCAAAATATGGGATTAATATTTGAAGAGATTAATTAGTCACAGGAAGTTAAAAAAAGACTGGGTGCTAGAAGGAATTTTTTATGCTACTTTCTCAAAGCTGGAGAGAGGATTGGAAGTATCGCTTTTTTAAATCACGTTTTAGCTTCAACTAGACCAACCTTCTTAATTAGTATTAAAAGAGCAGAAAAAGAAAAGAAATTAGACAACCAACTAGTCAATCTAATCCTCCAAAACAGACAGGGAAGCAATTTTACTTCCCGACAACTTAAATTTAAATACCTTAGAAAAAAGCAAAAATAACGGCGAAAGGGATTAATGCTAGAAAGGTAGCAAAAAAAACGACGACGGATTCGACTTTATTTGAAAAATAAGTACTTGATTTGGACTAGAAGTAGTCATAAAAAATGATTTTTCGAAAATTTTGAACTGTCAAAGAACTGGAAAAAAGCTTAAATAACATCAACATAACATCGACACTTACATGATGGATGCAAATGTTCATATATCCTGAAATAATGCAAGAATTAGTATAAAACTACAATAGAAGAGCTAGATCAAGATAAGTGAGTAATACAACAACAAGTGAAAAGGATTTTATGAAGTATGGAAAGATAATCCGAAACTAAAAAGGAAAAGTGAAGAAAAAGAAGTAATCTTACATTAAATGGAATAATAGTAACCACAGATGATCAAAAACCAATCCTAATAGAAATAGAAAACGCGTAAATTAGAGTAAAACTTTCAAACAGAAATCTACATCTGAAGTCGCACATAACACCTCTTGAAAAGCTTTAAATAAAATAGGATGATCGATAAGAAGATTTGGAAAAACCTTACTATTTTTTATCCAACAAATGATGAAAAACTCTGGAAGAAGAAATTTTAATTAAAGACGAAACATAAACCAAGATTTAAACTTGCTTAAATTAGAGAATCCGAGGACTCGATTTCTACTCGGATGAAGAGAACTTTTATAGAAGCATTCCTTCTTCCTACAAACTTTTTAATTATCCATGATAAAAAGTTTCAAGTATATTTAAATAAAAATAAAATCATCATATGAGCAAAAACTCATCAAGTACGAGCACTACGATTTCGTTATTTTATATTGATAAGTTCAATTTAAAGCATATCTCTTTCATTGTATACTACTTGGAAAAAAATCTAATCAATAAGCGAAAAAAAGGAATTCAAAAATGAATTACTTTATTCAATTTATGATATAAAAGTGCTTATAAGTACTATAATTCAATTTATTTAACCAAAGCGAAAAATAAATCCCCAAGTCTCTCATTTAATAGGTATATTTTATTCTGTATATTTGGCTGGTTATAAATGATGATAAACATATTAAACGTTAAATTTGATAGATAGATGCTTAATACGAGCGTTCTTTTTTATTTCTAGGTAAAAAGCAATCAGTTTCATTGCTTATTTGTTTGATTATCTTGATTGAAAGTATTCGAACTTTAAAAAATTTCGATATGCTGGAGATATAATAAACGACTATATCATTATTTTCCCGCTCGGTAGTATCAGTTTTTTCCCTTTCTACTTCCAAAAAATCTGTTTAGTCTCTTAACTTTTCTCTTTCACTTAGACCATTTCAAGCGCTAATTTCTCAATCTCCATTTCATATTTTTAAATTATACATTTTTTGTCGTTTCGGTATGAAAAGTGAAGCATTTAGTTTAAAAAGGTATAGGATAAATTACTAGCCTTATATGATCTAAATAGCATTGAAGGAAAAAATCAGGAATTGGTTTAGTAACTTAGAGGACTAGTAGGAACATGTCAAAACTAGAAGGCTGAAGTCACTAAATGTAGACACATTTAGTGATGATATTGCAAGTGCTACCATAATTTGGACTTAATAACCATCTTTAAAAATTTCTTTTCTGAATATCAGAAGGTTCAAGGTATAAAAGCAGTACACAGATACAAAATGCTTAACGTATGAAGATTAAAGATAAGTCTTTAGATGGTAAGATTTAGACCTAAAAAAGAACTGAATACTAGAACGTGTAACATCAGAATGTCATGCAGCGTTTTAAAAATCGAGCTTATAAAATAAGCGCGTATAAAGCTTTATTTTTATGTCTAAGTTGAAGTAATCAAGCTTCATAAATCTGGAGCTATAGTTGAAAGTTTTAAGGAGATTGATGGTAAAAAATATCTTTAAAGATCACTGAAAATAAACTAAGAAAGAAACAAATTTAGTCTAAGCTAGATAATTAGCTTGTCTAAGTCTAACAAAAGCATAACTTAATTCAGTTATTTAAATGATTATTAGATCAAATGCAACTTAAAGTTGCTAGTTTTATAAGTAGCTACACTGTTTAAGATTGGCTAAACTTGTCGTTGGGTATGTTAGAAAACTATAATAAGAGCAGGGGGGAAAATAATAGCAATACAGAGAAAGGCTATGAAGAATTCTACCAGGATATGCTTTTTCATTAGGTCTACTTAGATAATCTATAAGAAGTGGCTTGAAACTTTAAGCTTATTATTAAGGAAAAAAATGATTTTAAATAGTTAATTTAATTTTCATTCATTTATTGGAAAGAAAAAAGAGTGAAGTAGTTTAATTTAAATTCATAGGATGAAAATATATTTAGGAGTATAAATTCTCAAGGTGCTCATTCAGTTTAATTTCAGTTTTCAATTTCGAAATTTTTTTGCTTAAAAAAGGAGTTTTCGTTATGCTTTGTTATCCCATATCGTTGAAATTGGAGTAACTTAAATATTCTCTATTAGTGGTAGTAAGTAATTTCTATTACCTCGATGCTTGTAAGAAATTTGAGACCAATACTTTATTAATAAAATTTGGATATCAAGCAAGCTTTCAATCTAGCCTATTAAGTGAATATGCTCCTAACTGATGGATATTAGCTGCATGTTACTATACGAAGAAATTTAGATCTCAGAGTGAGTATTAACCCACAGCCATTTTTTTTGAAATAAACGCTTCATGTCTGAATGAAATCAAAGGCTTAACCAAATAAGTTAGTTAAAGCTGAAATAATTTAGCATCATTTCTAACCATTCTATCATATCACTGACACTCACCAATAAAATACTATGTGCACTTTGTATTTTGCTAGCTATACTTGACCAACATCATATTTCATCTTAAATAGTTAGACTGATCCTATGATATTAGCTAACTATTAAATATAGTTAGCTTAAAACCGGTGAGATATAATATGCTTAATCTAACTAGACTTGGTGCTGCTTTTAAGAATGAGCGAACTGGAGATTTTAATAAATAGCTGGATCTATTAAGCAACTCGACTGGGGTTTAATTCGATCTTATCTAGAAGGTTCTGAGCTTGCTAGATTTACTTTACCGGTTGACTTTCATAGTAAGCGTTTTCTTTTTATTTAAGCATGCTCTACCTACTTTTGGTATATACTCTACCATTAACTTTAAATCTTATTTAGAAATAAGATTCAAACTCTCAAAATAGAAATGAGTGACTCTATTTTTCAGCCATTGAAGGGTTTATTTCTTTGAGATGCAATCAACCAGGCTTAGTACAGTCTTAATATAAACCCTTCCATTTTCTATCTCCAGTCTTCTTAAACATTTCCAGTCCACCTTCTTACACCCTTCCAGTTTCGCTCTCCTCACTTGATTACCTTAAAAAGGTTAAGTTTCTTATAAGTTAAATATAACTAATGTTAAGATATAGTTATATGATGTCTTATTGTACTGGTATTAAAAGTAGATCTAGTGCGTATATTTGACATTAAAAGCGACATGACTAAATAGTCTAATTTCAATATTAGCTTTCCATCATAAAGACTTCATATACTAGCATCACTATGACGAAGCTTTTAAACTGGTGAGTATATTTAGCTAGTAATAGGACTAGAAAGATCAGCTGTGGTGTATAACTGATCGTATTTAGATTTAGTTTGGTAGTGTTTGACTAGGATTTGCTTAAGATTTTTTTTTCTATCAGCCTAATTGCGTTTAGTTTACTTAGGCCCGTTTTAATACTATGCTTATGTAGCTAAGACTCTGTAATAACCCTTTTATTTTAATGGAAGTTTGACTTGAAATAAGTATTTTATTTCTTAAAGCCTTTCAAAAAATCTTCATATCGATGATATAAACACTTCGAAGCACCTTAAGCAACCCTATTGCAAATTTCTAGTCAAGTGTTATTTAGTCTAGTATTTGATATACTCACTTTAAGTCTCTAACCTCATTTATAGTGATATCATAGCTAAATCTTATTTTGATAAGCTTGATATATTTTTGACTTCTAGGCTTATTAAAAAATGAAATTGCTTCTCTTTTTTAATTTTCTATTGTCTGTTTTTTCTTTTCGTTGCATTCATGACGAACTTGATATCAAGTTGAAAAAAGTCGACTTGAGTTTGATAAACCAATAGTAGAGAAAAAATCAGACTGATTCAATTAGGATTCTCTGGGATGTTTAAGAACCTATACTTTCCTCCACTGGGCCAGCTATTGTTTTAATAAGGGATGTTTTGATCCCAATGGTTGAAAAGCATTTTACTCAGTTTCTAGCGATCAAAAACCCTTGAACTTATCTTAGCTTATCCTCCATTAAGCAAGCATAATGCCAAGGTCTTACAATTCCAGATCCCTACTTTACTGAAAACTTCGAAAGTGATCTCATTATTTTCGTGACTAGCAACTAAAACCCTGAAGTTGAATATAGAACTTGAGCAGCTCCCTGTCTGATTGATGCGTAGACTGGCCGACCTATAGTTGGAAGACTTAACTTTAACTTGAATTATTTTTCCTAGAGTAGCGATAATTAGTTTGCTTACACTACTATAATACATGAAGTCACCCATATACTAGGCTTTAGCAAGAGCCTTTATAGCTACTACATCAACCCGACAACCAATAAAGTCTACGATAAGTCTTTTATCTTGAAAGCTCAGTTAAGGTCTTAAAATATTACCTAGCTGAATCTATCAGAAGTGAGAGAAGCTACTCAAGCTTAGTTCAACTGTGACTCTGCTTTTATGGAACTAGAGTGAGAGGAGAATTATTATGATATCACCTCTCATTGGAAAGCGAGATTGGTATATAACGAGCTAATGGTAGTTGAGGATCTACCTGATAAAGTCACTAGCAATATTACAGTAGCTATGCTTTCTTCTATGGGCTGGTATGCTCCTTTATAAAGCATGGCTGAGTTTTTAGAATTTGGATATCAAGAAGGCTGCAAATTTTTGAATCAAAGCTGCGCTGTTAGTTTAAAATCTAATTCTAGTTTCGAAGATTTCTGTTAATAAGAGAGCGACTGAACATGTACAACTGACAGATCTTCGATAGGAAAATGTTATAAACCACTAGATCATCAGAACTATACAGTATCAGACTAGAAATGATCTGACTTCTAGTTAAATGGAGTATACGACCTAAACAATTTCTGTCCTATTCCTCTAAGAATTCCAAACAAGTATTGCTAAGGAGATTTAAATACGTTGTAAGCAAATTTGACATCAAGCGAAGAAACTACAGGAGCAAATTCTTTATGCTACTAAGGCTAGAGAAATAACAAGGCCTTTGCTTTCTGTTTTAGCACTTCTTGCAACACTAAAAACATACCAGTTTTAACCTTTAGCGATGGAAATTAAGTAGAATGTCCTAGTTCAAGTTCAGTTTAATATCAATCTTAATAGAACAGTTTGAGAATAAAGTGTCCAGTCAATGTGGATAAGATATGTAGGCTAGTTCAATCGCAACAATAATGCCCAGATAGATGCTAAAAGTGCTCAAGGGATGGATTAGTATGCTACCAATGTAAGAAAGACAACTCATATCTACTATTCAAAAACAATTGTACCTTATGTGAGAACTAGTTCAGGTACTAGGGCTAGTGTGTTGAGGCTTGTCCTCTATAAGCATCTTATATGTAAGACTCCGATTGTACTGCCAAATGTACAAACTACTTCATGGAGAATTCATATAAATGCTATGATTAATGTGATTCCTTCACTTATGAATACAGAGGAGTGTGCATGTACAAATGTCCAGATTACTATAAGCCAAACAATTAAACTCGTAAATGTGATTTCGCTTGCAGTTTTTCCAGTACCAGTGTATGCCTTTCAGTAACTTAGGATGAAATATGTTGGAATAAGTAAGGCTAAGTTATTTTCCCCATTAAGGATGAGTGTCTTTATAAGATATACGACTATTGTTGCTCTACTGGAGTTGGATGTGAGGATTTCAAGTCAGAGAACTCTTTAGAGTTTAATTCCTTTAACTGTCAAAGGCATTTCATATCAACTCAAATTAAAGCTACCATTATAGAAAACGAGATCGTAACTATCTAGTTCGACTAATCGTTAGATATGAACTACAATAGTAGTGATTGCTATCGAATTCTGTCACAACCTGTGCTATTTGGAAAGCAGTGTTAGTGCATCTGACTAAAAGATGATACCTTGTAGATAAAAACTAGTGAAGAAGCTTAACTTTAGAAGTATCTGAGGATATAGTTCGATGACTAGTTCATCTAATCTACTTAAAATGCAGGCTAGATAATTAGGAGTCTCTGAACTTGGCTAAAGGTTGAATATACACCTAAGATTTAAATCATAGTTTCATAAATAAATGATCGACATCAATGATAAGAAGACTTGATTGTCCAAGTAAATGTGGATAATAGACATAAATGCCCTATAAGGTATATTTGGAGTATAATGATAGAACCAGTTAATCAAGAGTTCGTTTAGGAGTTTGAGAAATGGAAAAATACAAATCTATATCCTTTAACTTATGACCAGGAAAAAGACTCCTTTAGCCTTTCTACCTAATATCTGTATAAAACGGAAGGAGTTTTTATATAAGTAACTGCTATTTCGTGAGCAGACACTTAAAGTTAATGAACCAAATAAATAGAAATATTTGGATGAAACTACACAAGCACTTATTTCGAGGATGGAGGTTAGAAATGAGTTTAGGAACATGTGAGAGAAAATATCACTCTGGTAGTAAAAGACAATTAGCATGACTAAGAGCATACTGTAAGATGGAATTTAGATAAGACAAGTGATACTAGAAATTACAGCGATATAGAGCGTTAACTATTTGGAGATCCTATTTCTTAGTCAAATGACAAATATATTATCTTTATAAAGCCAGGTATATTTTTATACCCTTACTGGTATTAAATCAGAACTACTGTGGATAGTATATACAAATAGTATATTAACATCACCGTTATAAGGCCATAAATAAAGGTATGAATATCTGGAGATAAGTATATAGATCTATATCCATCTTAAAATAGGACTATTATGACTAAAGTAGTAGGAACGTATAATAAAGCTATAGACTATTAATGAAAATGCGAAGATGTAACTGAATAATAGCCCTCCGATTATTTCCCTAGCGAGAGTTAGTAAAACGCTGCTTGTGATCTTAATAAAAAGGCTTATATGAACATATCTGGTGGAATGTTCATTTAAGGGCATTAATATAAATTAAGCGTGACAGCTTCTGTATCAGATGCATAATCCCAGGATTTTGTTTAGGTGAACCTTTTAGTAAATTAAACCAATTCTTTACAAATAAGTCTCAGTGACTATGAGTTCAATAAAGTGAACAAGCAAGATAGGTTTAATTTATATGGCACAGTAGTAGAAAATGGTGAGGGCTATTAGAAAGTAATTTGGGATTAATAGCCAGGTGATTTGGAAGATAGCACCACTTCTCGAAACTTAATCTTGATGAATATTTAGATAGACGCAATGAAACTAATGGAAGGAAGCTTTTATACCTTTTCTCTTTCTGTTGAGAATCAGAAGGGATATTATTACCGGAGATAGAAAGTTGCTTATATCAATAAGCCTCCAAACGTGGGGAAGTTTAGTGTTAATGTCACGTAGGGATAAGCTTGAGATACTTTCTTTGAGTTCAAGGTTACTGACAGTTTTGACATTGAGAGTAACTATCCTCTATCCTATTAATTTTATTATAGTAGGCAAGAAATAGAACTACCTTTAGGGAATGAATAAGAAGATTAAGTGCAGACATACTAACTTCCATAAGGTGAAGGAGATAATTCAAAACTAGAAGCAAAAGCTCGTGTTTATAACTCATTTGGAGCTAAAGCTTAAGAGATCGCAAACCTAACAGTTAAAAAAATTAACTGGAGCAAGGTTAATGCAAACCAGGTCTTAAACTCAGGAAATTTTACTACAAGTCTCAATAAACTAAACTTCATCCTTGACTATACAACTGGAGCATTTCGAGGGGCTAAAGAATTAACCCAGAACGAAGTAAATTAACTTCTTAGTAAAACAACATCTTTAGTTAACAGTGCAGAATCATTCACTGTCGCATTATACATCCTTGATATAATGGGGAATTTTATAACCTCCTAGAATCTTTAAAAGTATATCAGTTATGTAAATCAATGCTTAGTCAATAAAAGCATGTACAACCTAAACTTAAACTAGATGGAAATTATTATGTCCATTGTATAAACAATTGCTATCATTTAAGTCAACTAGAGGATTCAAGAAATCAATGAAAGAGAAAGAAGGAGGATGAGGAGTGAGGAGGTTTCTTAGTTAAGAAGATTGGCAGATGAAAAAACAGACTATAATACCTGGTAAATAATACGAGTAGCTTCTCTATCTTATTCCCAGAAGTATCTAGCTCCAAACTTAGCTCCGTTCTTATACAATGATTCATACACTTAACTTGAATTAGGAGTCCATGACTCAAATAGTTTAGTGTTGGAATATACTTTAAAGGATATAAAGGCAATCATAAACGGAAGTTTTACTCAATAATGTCTTAGCACAATATTCTCTTAGACATAGTATAACCCAGTTGATGAGCTAGATACAGAGGCTTATCAACATCTCGCCTTTTTTATATACTAGACCTGTGAAAAAGATTAGTATGGTATAGTGACGAGATAAATAACTCCTAAAAGAGTGGAAGCTGAAATTGAATTTCGAATGCCAGCATATTTCTCTAAGTGGAGATATCCTTCATGTCTGATGTGGGACGCAAACTCTCAATAGTGGAGTTATAATTGTTATTCCTCTAGTATGATTTAAGATGACCAATAATATTTTAGTTGCTACTGCACTTAGACAGGTATTATTAAAGTAATATATGAAAACTGGTAAGAGGCAACTGACGACTACTACCAATGAAATTATCTAGTCTTATACCTGATCATTGCACTATACATCCCTTTTCTCGTTCTCATTTGATGTGGCTACTGTAAAAACAGGAAGAGAGAAGGATCTGTATCCTTCTTGAAAAATTATTGCGTTTCTTTGTTACTTTTATTCAAGTTGAAGAAACACGCCGAAAATGAGTGAAGTCTGATTCTATTTCTAACAGACTTCATTAGCACTCTAGTGTGTTACTCTATAGCCCTCATATGTGAAAATGAGTTCACTGACAAAGATAGTTTTCAAGGGATAGATGTTGTTATCTCCATTCTGCTAGGCTTAGCAGTTAGCCTGTAAAGAATAGCTCTGATTCTTGTGTTTTAAGGCTTAATGATAAGATTAGTTTGGCTTGTGTTGAGTATAGTTTTCACAGCCTGACTAGTAGCATCTAATATTATAGCCTACTGGTATTAGTATGACTGGTACTGGTGGATTTTAGTATATGCCATAAGTTACATTTTACAGTTCATAGTTTCAGGGATTTTAATCTACCTTTACTTAAGGAGAATAAAGATAGACATTGAGCGAGAAATTACTTCAGAGAATACACTAAGGAACTCTGAAATTGGATTAGAGGTAAAGGAAGAGGCTCTAGCTAAGTAAGATCTTTAAGTTTAGAAAAGGAAAATAAAGGGAAATAAAGTAGGACTTCAAGAATGAAGAGTGGGAAAGCTAAATCTAGCAGTTAGTCATCTAAAATGAAAACACTGTCATCGAACTTAAACAAGGGAGTGAAAAAATCATCTAAATCCAGTCTTAAGAGAACTGTTTATACTAAGAGGTAGAACTGGAACTAGAGAGGTTAAGCTTAGTAAAAGATATCGATTTGGACTAGTAGGAAATGCTAATGTCAACGAATTTCTTTATTAAAGATGATCAAGATATTTCTTCATTTCCAGAAGAGTATAGAAGTAAGTGAGAAGACCACTAACAATACTTTTTTATAGTTTGAAGATAAATATCTAATTTACATGGCTATATGAGTATCAATCTTAAGCATATATGTAAAACCATTTATATCATATGAGTCTTCATATGAAGATGGTACTTCCTAGTACCTTCTTGAAATAAAGCAAGTGGGATTAAGATAGTGATATGATGATGATCATGAGACTATTTATGAGTGAATAAGAAGAGATTAAATCTAGTGAGAAGGAGAAAGAATATGAGGTAGGAAGTATTTTTAAGAGGGTGAAGATAAGATCAAGCTAAAGCTGTGTAGAAACAGTGGTGGTTTTAGTATGAAAATATAATAAGAAAATGAATATCAAAATATGCATTTCAGAATGATGTTTTGGATACAAAAATCAAAGAATAAATTAGCGTAAAAAGTAAATTAAAGAGACTGAAAAAGGAAATAAGCATCTTATATAAGTACATAATCAAGTAGTGAAACCCCTAGAAAACTTGATACTGTATAAGTATCTAAAAAGAGTAATATGCTAATGCAAATGCTACTAATAGAGCAACCGAATTATAATATTGATATCAAACTCATCTTCTTCAAAAGAAACAGTCAGCAAATCTTCAGAGTGATTCTAAAAAAGGTGTTTATATGAAGTCTTTCTGGGTTATATTAGCCTCATCTTCTCCCTAGAAAACAAAGTTGATCTAGGTTAATAAAATCGAAATTGAAAGGTCTAGCATATTCTTAGATAAGTATATTCCAACTTAGTGTAGATATTTAAATAAAGCTCAATTTGTGTTCATATAAAAGTCTTTAAAGGTTTAATCTTTATCTTCATTTACTTAACTCAAAGAAACTTGTCAAAGGTGGATGATTTTTCGCATCTAAGTAGAAACTAAACAGGTTTAGCATCTGAAATTCTTTCAACCTTCTAGCAGCCAGTTTTTTATACTCTACTTATAGCTAACAGAAGCTAAGATAAACTCCTTGCTGCTAGTTATTTTTGGCGTACCCTTTTGATGCTAAATACTAGCTCTCTTTTATTTAAGTGGACCGTTAGTTGAACCCCCTCAATCTTCTTATTCTACTCTTTTAGATTTTAACTCTTGAGATCAGTTTTAGAACTGAGTAAGTTACCTTCTTATAAAGTAACAGTGAGGTCTTATAAGTAAGTGAGATGACTGGATAGAATAGACATTCATAGAAGCTTCAATTTTGGGCATTTTCCTACTCACTAAAGTACTATTAATGACTAACTGGAAATGAGAAGTTTGAAGTCTAAAATGGGGAAGAAAAATGATTTCGACTGTCGATCGAAGACTCTACTATAAAGTAGGATTTAGGAAGTTAAAGATTGAATCTGACTTGAATCTTCAAGCTGCACTTAAATTTTTTGGAGTCAGCAAGAAAAAAATTTTTAAACCTTAATTTTTGATTTTCAACTACAGGATAAGTCAGATAGTGCTTAAAGGAGAATGAGAAGTGAAGCATATCTCAAGAAAAAACTCAAGGATATATATTAGTCAGATAGAAAGGACTGAAGTATAAAAAAGAAAGAAACTCGAGTATGAAGATCAAAGAGAAGCTGTAGTGAGAACGTGAAATGGAATGAATGGTGATAAGGAAAGGAAGCTATGATAGCTATGAATCCAGTCCTTAAATTATTTTCATTATATAATACTCTTAATCCAATAAACTAAAGCTATTTCAAAATAGACAACAACGTATCATAACCTTAAGTTATCAACTCTGAGCATATCTAGTGCTTGTATATATAAATCTCACTTATGCTAGCTCTGCTTTTCTGAGCTTCTGGTTTATTTTTTTCTATTCAAGGTGGTTTAAATATATCCAGTTTGTCCTAGTTAGTTAGTAACATGAGTTAGGTGAAGAGAATGAAGAGTTTAAAGAGTAGAACTAGTAATGAAAGAAGGTTATAAAACTGACTGCAAGTGGAATTGAGCTTTTGATATCTCTTATAGTAGCAACCACTCCATTATATTGAGCTAAGGGTCTGTTTTCAAGCTGGATATCCTCTAAGCATGATATTTTAGATCACTATGCAAAAGAAGAGAATCAGCAGACTAAAAGAAAAGGCAAAGTAATCTGTTGCGGTAAATGAAGATCTAAGCTTGGATAGAATTTGGATAAGTAGGAGTTTGGAGCTTCATTCTTTTTGACTGAAGCCTAATAAATCACAACTCAGAGTTCAATAAAAAAGAAAATAAAGTTTCTTCTTTATACCAACAGAAGCTATTATGTAATATGGCTAGCAGTACTTAAACATTAACTAAGCGTTCGAAATATATCAGTATTAGACTAAAAGAAAATACCATGAATACTGTTTTAGAAGATACCATTTAAACAGATATGAGAACTATATAGTTAAGTATTTGTAATATATATATACTAATGAAGTTGTTTGCTACTATGAGTTATGATTCTTTTGTCAAAGTATAATAAGATCATATATCATTGGGATGACTTAAGTTAAGCATTATCATTTCTCTTGCTGATTCATTTCTTTTATTTGCTCTTGATTTATTTAAAGCAAATCAGAAAATCGAAGTTATGCAGTTTTTTGAACTGTTGTTATAAATTTTGTATCCTTTCGCGTTTTTTCTGTCCCATTACATTTTCCATTCTAGTTGTTATCTCCTCTTTCAGACATCTCACTGAAGCCTCGTTTTATTTAGCTCAGAGTTTGGAATCTAAGGCCGTTTTAGAATCTACTAAGTACATTTTTATTTACCCTCTTGACATCCTTTAACCTTCTTTATTTACTTAAACTAATCTAATTATCTTTACTAGCCTTACTGTTTTAACTTTATACGCTTTAATCTCTTCTTTATTTCCTTCCTAATTAAGTTCGAAAGTAAAATGGTCTTTATTACTACTAGCAGTATCACTCTCACAACCTCTTAATCGATTGATCGAGATTTCTCTATCTTGGTTTTACATATTTAGGTCTTTAGAATTTTCCCTTCCTCCCTTTAAGCAAATTAGCTTCATTTTTTAATATTTAATAACTAAAAATTTCTTCTTTTGGCTAATCCCAAAAAACCCCATAACTAATCCTTCTTCCAAACTATTTAAAGACTGTAGATTTTTGATGAGCGAGTATTATGAAAACTAGACTAAACAAGCGAGTTTATACACATTTAGAGTCTACACTTTTAGTCGTTGCTTGAGGCAATTTCTTTATATAGTTTTTAATGCCCTCCTTGCATCCTTTTGCTTCATTGTTCATCTCTACTTAGGCTTTTATTTTGATTTGTTGACTGAGCATATCTTACCTTTCAAACTGAGCTCTATATCTAGCAGCATTCTTGAATTTAATACTCGATTAGTATGATATACCCTAGTTATTTCCCTTCTCTCCATATCTTTAAATATGTATTTTCTTAGCTTATTTAGCTACCATTTTTAATATGACGCCATCAAACTGAATTAAGTAATATAATACTGATTTTCCATGCTCTGCTTTCATAGTGTTGGTATTACCTTATTACCTTCTCTCAGTAACTAAGCAAGAGTTATTTCCCTCCTCACACTCTTTTTCTACTTTAGCTATTAGACAGTGACAGTTATCACCTACACTTGCTTCACTTCTCTATTCCCCCGTTATCTCACCATCCAACTACAAAGCCTCTACCTCCTGCCTTCTCTCTCTTTTCTTTAATGCTTATTGCTTGCCTTAAACCTCACTGGTACCCTTTTAATTTAAATAGTAAGTTATACTTATAATTATAATGACCTGGGTATTCTAGTTCTGAAACACTAAGCTAAACACTGAGAACTTTAGAGAGTTTGATATGGCTAGAAGGTTAAACTAGGTAGTGACTATGCTCTATTTGGTCTGTATGGTTAAAATGAGTATTGGGGTGTTTGACTTTTACCTCTGTAGCGAGTGAAAGGAGGTGTATTTGGAGGGAATGGTAATACCTATTTTGGATGTAGCGGTGCCTTTGATGGTCTTGAGGTAGACGTAAAGCTAGAAGCTAATGTACTTTGCTATCTTTTTGCTAGCCTTCATAGAACTTCTCGCTTGACACTCCAATCTAAGCAGCATGCTTTGTCTTAATGCTGTGCTTATGCCTATGATCACTCTTACTTTAAAGGACTCTTTCTTCTAGTCAGCTCTTGTTGGTGTATTCTAGATCATCGCTAGTTTAGCGTTCTATCTAACGGATAGTTAGTCAAGTGGAGTGACTTAGAGGAGACTTCAATAGGATGAGCGAAGTTAGGTTTCTCAGAAAGGCATAGATAGCCATCACTCTAGTCTAGTACTTATGTTTATACTGCTCGTGGTGGTTTCAGCTCTAAGCTTTATGCATGAGCACGTAATAAGACAGTACATCATGCTGATAAGTACCATTCAAGCACAGAAGGAGAAGCAATTAGAGTAAAGAGACCAGTTCTTCGCAGCTCAGATCCACGAACTCAGAAACCCACTAAATTGCCTTCTAGATGCTATTGACGTTCTACAGCTCTAATAGTCTTACACTAGCCATTAGAAGCACATCTTGAATAACGCTAAGAACTCAGGGGAGGTTCTGCTCTGTATCGTGGGGAATATACTAGAGTTCTCTAAATCTTAGTTCTCCTCTTTCTAGCTAATAACTGAATAGGTGGAAATAAGAAAAGTGGTTTGGAAGGTATTTTCATGCTTTAAGTAGATGGCGGTTAAGAAGGACTTATCCTTTGAGTGCAATATAGACTAGATAGTACCCAAAGTACTGATGCTTGACCAGACTAAGACAATCCAAGTGCTGATGAACATAATCGGTAACGCCATCAAGTTCACTAATCGAGGGTTCGTTTCAATAAACGTTAAATGAATCCCAGACTTCAAATCAATCGCTCAAGAGGATTTGGATAAACAGCCAACATTCTCAGTCTTTTCCATCGAAGACTTGTTCCAAAACCCAATTAACTAGATAACTTAGACACAGGAAGAGGATATGGAAGAGTCTAAGTTCATAAGAAGCAATGGGGAAGTAACCAGGAAGTAAACCATACAGTAGGTCATAGACATCAATAGTTAGCATTTATCAAATGAGTTAATGAAGTTTCTATTAGTCCCTAAAAAATCCAGCACATAGGATAAAAAGAGCACTGGGAAGAATAGAGTCAGCTAGCAATAGAATTCGGAGGATGACTAGAATATCTATCAGTACTGTCATGAAAAGTAAGGAAAGCTGATAATAGAGGTTAAAGATAGTGGTATTGGAATTTCTAATGAGGATGTGAAAAAGTTGTTCAATCCGTTTCAGTAGGCTAATGATAGCATTTACAGGCAGTTCAAAGGAACTGGACTTGGACTATGGATATCAAAACAAATTTTGAGTAGAATGAATGGAGACGTAAAGATAGAAAGCTGCCTGAGTTTTGGTAGTAAATTCATCATCGAAATAAATAGTCAAGTGTTCAAATAAGAGAACGAAAAGGTATTTTCTCCTTTGTTCTTGAAGACTCAGATTAAAAAGAAGAACGATAAGAGTTGGTCAGTGATATTAGGGGATAATAATAACATCAGTGCTAATACTTTTATCTACTGCTTCCAAAAGGCAAAACTATAGACTTAAAGACTAAGAGATGCTAAGTAAATAGCTCAATGGTATAGAAAGTAATAAAACTGCTGCTTAGTGGTCTTAGATTCAAACTACAATGAGAAAGATGGAATTTTACTAGCTTAAAAACTAAGAAAGATTCAGAAGCAAAAGTAGTAAGAAGGGAAGATGGAAGTGTTCCTTTATATCCTGATGATAAATCAAGATTCCATTGAAAAAGAAAGATTCTCATTACTGACAGATGAGGTAGACAGGTTTATTGCTAGACCTATTAAAGCTTCATAGATAAGTAATATCATTCAGATCGTATATCAAAAGAGGAATGAATTGAAGCTTAAAAATGAGTAGTAGAAAGTAAGTAGCAAAAAGGTGTTATTGATAGATGACGATCCAGGTGTTATAGAGGTATATCAAGGCTATCTTGAGTATTGAGGAGTAACTGATTGATTGAAAGGGTATAATGGAGAGTCAGGGTATTAACTTTTCGTGTAGAATGTGGAAAATATTTCCCTGATTTTAATAGACTACGAGATGCCTGATATTAATGGAATCGAATGCGCTAAGAAAATAAGATAGTTCGCAAGTTAAAACAGCCCCAATAAAAACGTTCCCATAATTTTATGCTCAGGTAATGAAGGAAAATAGTACGAGGAGCAAGCATAAAGTGTAGATGCACTTTTCGTCGTAAAGCCTTTAACCATGGCAATTCTAGAGGAAGTTGCTAAAAAGTGCCAGTTAATTTAATGAACATTGATATTCATTTATTAGTCTATCGTATATACAAGGTAGAACAAAGGATGTTAATCAACCTATTTTTTATATAAAAAATGTACTAAAAAAGTTAAGGGAAAGTATGCAAAAGAAGCATTGAATACTTTCCAAGGTATATACTACTTATCTCTATACCTAATACATTAGATCATTATATACCTTATCATATGTGACATATGCTTTAAGATCATTTCGTTATGGACATTAGAGTAAAGACAGTTTTTTCATCCGTCAACTATTTTTCCATATAAAGATAATTGCATCCGTTTCGTTATATAGTTAAAGCTCTCAACACTGACTTCTTTTATTAAGTACCATCTAGAATCTTCATCGTAGTACTAAGCAATCCTCACTTTTTATTCGACTTCTTCCTGTCACTTTATCTTCCTTGTATGTGGAATATACCTTTTCTAGTTTCCATCGTGTTTAGTCTTCCTTCCTTCGCTTTTTAGAACCAACTCTCTTCCTTTTTTAACTGCCCCTGAAACCAAGCGAGTATGCTATCAAGCATACCTTTTAATGGTTCTTTTGGTATCCCAATCTACTTGCTGATAAGCCTTCTATTTTCGTTTTTTCCTCTGAATGAAAAAAAAATTTCGCCTTGAGTTGAATTTTCCGTTACTCTTAAAAAGAGAGCAGAATGGCTCAGCGTTTGGAAAGTTAGTCGATATTATGTTGGTGATATGGAGTAGATAGTTGTCATATGGAAATGGCAACTAACGGTATCACGTGAGAATCAAGAGGCTTTAGTACGATAATAGGGTATAAAGGATATCGAACCTTCAGTACTTATCGTGTCTAGTTTAAAAAGAAGGAATGGTGAGGAAGTTCTTTCACTGAAACATTGATAGAGAATAAAAAAATCCTATCAGTAGAATAGATAAAGTTTGACTAAGAGCTAGTAAAGAAGTATAAGAAAGACTAGCTTAAAGGCAATAATGCTAACTAACTTTTAATCAGCGCTATTTAAGTCTGATGATAGTATACCTTACTCTATACCCAAAATGATAGTAAAGCTATTAAAGGGTATACCTCTAGTTTGCTACCTTTATCCTTTAGCTTGATGATAAGATGTTTGTATTTGAATATGTATAAAGACTATACGGTTATAGCTTAGTAACTTGCTTTAGGCAAGTAGAGCTTTACTTGTCTACATTAAGGTTACTCAGTTGGCCAGTTGTGGTACTAGTTTACTTTCTGACGCCTTTATTTTACAAAAGTTGCATTGAAAGGCAGTTTAACTGATCTCAACTGAGCGATCTTAAGACGATACTTCTACAAGCTCTACTAGATAGTAAGGTACTTGCATCTGTCTCTTCCTCTTCTTCTTAGGTTCTTTCTAAATATCTTAGGCTCAATAACTAGAGCTGCATGCAGATACAATTAAGCAGTTGAATGAGCTAACTAGGTGAGTAGTTCACTGCAAGGAGGAGAAGTATGAGAGTGAGGGGTAAGTTAGAGGATACGTACAGCCAAGATCGGATATCTGGCAACAAGGCTCTAAAAAGAGGGATTTTACCTAATCTTTACCAAATCAAATCGAAAATGAAGCATCAAAAGCTTAAAGGCAAATAGATGGAAAGACAATGGAGATGCAAGAGACTATAACGAGAAAATTCTTTTTACGCAACAAATATTGGAAGAAAAAAGAGAGACTAGAGATAAAAATAGAACAAGCGGAAGTTGACAAGCAGAAACCATATTTGGTTATAATCAAATCTCATAATCTATAATCTAGATATCAGTTAGATATCTAATATGAAGTACTCTTCCTTTGATAAAAAAATCAGGTATTAAAATTATATCAAATGTCTAGAAAATTTTTTTCATCTTCTTCCTCTTCTTCTATAAATCTCAAGGCTTATCTATCAAACTCATTTCTTGTTTCGTGGTAAAAAACTGGATCTGTCTTAATTAAATAATTATCCATTAACTAAAAGCACTTACTTTCTTCTCCTTTATTGCAGTTGCTCTGCTTCTAAAGGTTTTTTAAAGAAACGAAGCTATCTTTCTTATGCCATTATGATGCACGCTATTCTGATGCCTATAAGTCAATATTATTCTACTCTATGTAGCTTATTACTTAGTCGATCAGTAAACTTATAATCCGATTTATCTATTTTTTGTCTTTCATTTCTTGCTTTAAAATATCACTCACGTACTAGTTACTAACTTAGTTCTAATAAGGCTAATTACTCTCCAGAACTTCTTTTATCTTTTCATTATCATCTTAGCACTAAATCCAAGTCACTATTATCTACTCTATTCCATATCCTTTTTAAATAAAATGGTTCAATAGGTCTGATCTTCCTAGAACCTAAATCAGTTTATCGTTAATTAGGATTAGATTATTTATGTTTATCTGAGACTTTTAAGGTAATACAGTATTGTCTAGCTTAATGGTTAAGTTCTATTATAGCTACGCTTATTTTTCTTAGAACACTTGCTTTTGTATTTGTTCCTTACTTAGTGATTCTTCTATACACTCGTTTTGGCTTTAAGCCAACTCTCTAACTTTATCTGTTGTATGACTGGTTTTTGAAGTCCTTGATCTCGATCTATTCGTCAGAATCGCTTGTTTCGTAATCTAGTTGCTTTCATCATTTCGGTTTTTACAAGCAAACTAAGATTATTTCCCCTTATCTTCTTACTACGTTACCTTCCGAAGCTTCACTTTATGAACCACACTCACTTTCGGTAACTTATTACCAGGCTAATTACAACTCCTCCATTTCTACCAAATCTCCGGTATAATCACCTCATTTCTAACTCTATCATACCTCAACCTCACAGTCTTCTACTACTCATCAACATAACTAATCACAACCTCCTAATTTATCAGATCAGTCCTAGTCTACTATACCACAAGCTAAATAAGCTGCCCAACCTCAATCATCTAGTTCTTAACGTTCTCTTAAGGTACCATTATTTCAACCTAGCAGCAGTTAAGTCCTTTCTCTATGTTTAGTTATAGACTAACCATTCCTGTATGAAATGGTCTTTAATTAAGCTTTAAATAGTCATAATTATTTTATGTTACGAGTCTGTTTATGTTATAAAAGGGACTGGTAAGTTGATGCTAAATAAGGAGTTTGTCTAAGGAATGAAAATTGAAATGTGAAGGATAGAAGAAGGTGGCTGCTTGGGATATTGGGGTAGTAGGATGATGATGGATATGAGTTAGATATGAGGAAGGTTTGGTGGGAGTAGGTAGTTTTTGGTAAGAAAGCGAAGGAAGAAGACTAGACTGGAGAATGTCAAGGATCTTGAAAGAAGAGCGAGAGTGTTATTAACTTAGTGTGATTAAGTGCTAAAGGGAATAGGAAATAGATACTGTAGATTGTATGTCGATATGAATCTGAAGAAGATGGCTAGAAATAAACCTATCAAGGTATCTCAAAGTTAATTTGATATGCTATGTTGATTTAAAAAAGGGAGTCGAGATGGAAATGTAGCTTTGAGTGAATACCCTACTAAGCTATATTAGTATAGTCATATAGGTTATACCTATCATTCGTATTCAGAGTGATAACAGCAATAGAATTTTAGCATCAAGCACTAGACTAAAATTTAATCAAAGGAATGCTAATTAAGACTAATTAGTCTCCATGTTCTTGTTACTCTCTTATAAGTACAAGTTAGTCTAATATAAATAGACTAGCAATTAGATATCACAGACTCCTTTCTTAGTTAGCTCAGTATTTTATGTTCTGAACTATCTATAGATTGAATGTCTGCTAGATCTTATAGGACATAAGCTTTTCAATTAGCTAGCTTTAGTTTATGAGGACTAAACACTAAGACGTGAAATACCGGATGACCAAGATGGTTAAAATGGTATTGGACATAAGCCACATTCTTCATAACATCACAGACACCAATACGATTACAGAGCTAGACAGACGAAATTCGTGATTTCGCAAAAAAAAGTTAAGAGAAGAGAAAAAAAGTGAAACTAAAACTCACTGAAGCATTTTAAATCCCATCAGGCAAAAAGTCTTTATATATACTACAAATCAATAGCTGAAGATAGTTAATTGCCAACTAAAATGAAAATTAAATTGCCAATGAAAATTAAAATATAAACGATTGGCTTTACGTTTCTATTTTTTGTCAATAACTTGTTTAATACTTCGTTTATTAAATTCAAAATGGCTTTTTCATCTGGTAGTTAGCTAAATGAGCAGAGACTATTAATAGATCTCGCTTCATCTTCCATTCTTGATCTAATTTCGTTGGCTTTACTTTCCCAGTGGCCTGTTTAAAAACGCTCGAAGCTGTTAGCTTTTTTAACCCCTTTTTCTCGATTTTGTAGTAGTCACTTCATTCTACTCTAACTGCCTTTAAAGATCAGCTTCATTATAACCTTTTTAGCTCATAGTGCTTCTATCATTCGAAGTCCAACAAGCTCATGCTATGTTGTGCTATTATGAACACTTATCCCAGACTATGAAAGCTTGACTCTACTAGAGTCATCCTTATGCTCAAAATGTCAATTCGCCTATTCTTTTGAAGCTGTTTTTCTCACATCTTTAGATATACTTAAAAATATGGTCCTCACTTTTAGAAGGATGAAAAAAGAGTGGAGTAGAAATGATTTAAAGGACCATAGTTAACTTCATAAAAACGAGATAGAGGCTAAAGGTGGGAAGTGAAAGAGAACCTGAGACTTAAGGAAAGGATTAAGAGCGAGCATTCTTAATAAGTCTAAGTAAGGGAATTGAAAATGAGTTTTGGAAAGGGGTTTGATAGATAGAACTGAAACCCTGAGAAAATGGTACATTCTTATGCTAAAAAAGTTATTGAGATGCTTAGAACTAAAAGGATTTGTCTTAGAGTATTTGAGGATTTTGATTGGAAAGCAGGTGAATGAAGAGTGGAGTTAGAATGGATTACTCTATCGTAGCAGAAGTAATTGATGTTAATTAGATAATGACTATGTAGCATAATTTTAGGTTTGGGCGACTTTCTGAATTTATTGAGAATCCTTTTGCATTTTTCTTTTAAGACATTAGGCTTCATTTATAAACCATAGTGACAATGAATATGCTAGATTAAATAATTTCTCATTGAGATAGTCAACTCTATATCTATCAGAGTTTAGTTCTCATTAATCCTCTTTTTCGGTTTCTAAAAGTTTCTTTTTTGCTCTTTTACTTCCAAGCAACCAAAAGCTGCCACTATTTTTAATCTCCATATCTAGTCAATCCAAGATAGGCTTACCATCCTATTTTATATCCTTTCCTCTTTAAGCAGACTATCTACCATTTTGTTTCTGCACTCTATAACAGAAACTCGTTTCTATCAATCTATCTATCTCCCTATTCTTTACCATGCTACAGCTAGTTTTAATACAGTTAACTAAGACTAGCCAACCCTTATAATCTGGATACCTTCAATACTTCCCATTATGGATTCTGTATCTTAAGCCCTTTTGGCCAACGCTTGAGAAAAAAGATATATCATTTAGATGGAAAACTTCTGATGACTATATAGTTCTGAGAAGACCTTCCAATGTCATCTTTCTGAACAGACTGATATTTCAGAAGATAGCTGCTATGATGGCTTCTAAGTATAGACTCCTACACAGAAGCGCATCTCATATTTCTAAAACAGCTAATTGATACAAGAGACTGACAGTCCTACTATGTCTACTACTCACTGAATGCTTCATTACCTTATCAACATATATTTCTCTTACTTAACGCTAACTTACTGGGGTTTTATAAACGAGTCGTTGATCTAGTTTCGTACTTTCAAGGTCTGGGTTCTGATGACAGGAGCCCTTGGCCTTGGTCACTTTAGTAGTTCCCTTAGAATCCGCATGTCTAAGATATCCAGCAGTCTCTTCTTTTTCTATGCTTATGATCCTAGAGTTCTAATCCCCTCACTTTCATCCTTCATCCTCTAATTTCCTACCCAAAGCTCATAACTCCTCTCTTCATTATCCCACCTACAAAATAATTAAAACCCTCAAAAAGCTTTAAAAGGATAAATGAGCGAAGGGAAAGTAAACCAGCTTGTGAGGATTCTATACCTAAGAAAAATACTAAGGAAGCTGCTAGATCTAGGAGGTGTTAGGCAAGTAGCGAAGTTCGGGATAGGAGTAATTAAGTATGAAGTCAGTTCGAACCTTAAAAGGAAAATATACTTCAAGAGCATTTCCACCATTATAAGGAACTCTAGCAAGTATCTCTCCTATTCTGTAGATTCTAATACTATAGAGAAGTATGAACTGTAGTTTGAAGGGACGGATATTGATAATACTTAAATAGAGTAGATCGGAGAAAAAAGTTTGGTGGTATCAGGCGCATGCGATTGTAAGGAAAATCGGTTCTCAGTCCTTTCGAAAAAAAAGGTTTAGAACTACTGAATGTAGTATTAGAGGTACTGGCATAAAACTAGTTACAATAAGAGCAGTTTGGTATTCATAATTTCAGGGACTATTGATGTAGGTGGGAAATAGGAGGATGTTGCTATGTGTGAGACTTTCAGTATGCTTACTAGAACTTTTGGGAGTATAAGTCCAATACTTTCCCCAGTTAACTAGTTTGGATGTGATTAAGTTGGTTCATAACTCTTCGTCTTTGGTGGGAACAATTTCCAGAGGAATTCTAATTAAAGCACGATTTAGATGTTCGAAAGCAGAATAGGGAGTTGACATGAATAAGGGTAGAAACTGGTAGAAAAAGCAACGGTCTAAGCAGTTTACGTTCCCAAGATTAAGAGCATTCTAGTCTATGGTAACTGCTCTGAAGCAAATACTTAAATCTACGACTTCAAGCAAATCAGAATCTCAGGGGAAAAATTCCCGACAGATTACGACTACTACTACAGCTTCACCTAACCAACACTCAGTTTGGACTATGTATTCTAGTATAATGGATACTATGATTTATTTCGCTTTGATATAAAAGGTAGAACCTGGAAGAAAATGGAAGGGTTGTGTTGAAGGGTAAACATTTTAAAATTTTGTACCTAAAGCTAGTTAAATAAACCCTTTTTTAAATGAAGTAAAAGGAGATAAAATCGACTTAAATAAGCTCTTTTTTGCTGTTATATCCTTAAGGGAATTTTCTTCAATTTTTATATTATTGAAGTGTGTGAAGATAGCATTGTACTATATAACTAGAAGAGGTATAAGGGGATGTGAAGTAGAAGGTGAGAAGAGAAGCAAAATATTGAAGGAAGGAAGAAAAGAAAGTAACTTGAGAACCAGGAGTTTGATGGATCTTAGGAAGAAGGTTTAGAAAAGTTTGATTTAGCTAGTGCTACATAATAAGAATGAAAAAGCGTAATGAATCGAAGTGAGTTCTACCAAGAAACTCATCTCCCGCTTATTACGATTTCATAGCTTTTTCAAAAGTTTATCCTCTAAGACGAGTCTAAAAACCTAGACTATCATTTTTATAAGCCTTTTCCTTTCTTTTTCTTAAGCTGTTATTGTTCAATTAGACTACTTAAATTTTAATTCATTGAAGTTGATTTAAATTCTCATCGTCTAACTAGTTTTTTTCTCTCGATATATCTAAAAAATTCTTTCATCCACTAACTTAAGTTCTTCTGACCAAACACGAAAAAGACTCTATTTACTTAGCCCCATTAATGCTTATTAATCCCTGCTATGAGTAAACTTTATATCTTCAAAACTGAGTCACAGCTTCATAAAGTTGGGTTCCTTTCAACAGGACGGATGTAATACCAACTAGCTCTTTTTTCCAGTGCTATCTGACTAAAACCCTCAGAATGGTGAATACCTTATTTTAGTCTTTAACCGAAATAGTGAAATTTGAATGGGTTAGTCATCACTAGCATGATAGATGCGTTAGTCAAGACTATAAGATGAATGCCTCAGATCGATGGCACATTAAAGGAGTAAAATGAAAGTCAGAAGGTTGATAAAATATGGACAAGATAAGACAAATAGAGAGGAAGAAAGTATGAATAGAGGTTCGAAACGGCAAAGTTTTGAGATGATTGCTCAGTTATAAAGTCTATTTTAATGTCAAGCCTCAATCTATCGTGAGATAGTTAAGCATAAGAAGATACTTAAGATAGCCAACTAGAGGTTAACTTTGAATATGATCTAGGAAAAGCGCGCTTATTTAGTCCTAGGCAACAGTTATGAAAGACGATTGTAGCTAACATCTCAACTAGGTGCTACATAATTTATACCACTACAGCTATTCCAGACTTTACTATTAGAATGATTTCAACCTTCTTACCAGAAATAACGATATAAAGAATCAACAGACCGAAGCAGGTTATAGCCGTTCTATCATATCTGCAAAGTAGACTCTACCTGACTCAATCAAGCAGTTTGAAGTTCTGCTAGTCATGTAGATCCTTCCAAAGGTGTATCCATTCCAAAAAAGGTCTTCATTTTCAATCTTGGTAGCGTTTTCTTAGGATGATCCTTACCATATCTCATTCGGCTTAAATGGCTAGACATTTAAAAGCTCCACCTCTTCATATCTTAGTATACGCTTCGACTCTCTCTTCTTTAGTCAGTCTAGTCATAGTTCTGAAGCTTTAGTTGTGGCGTAAATCGAGAGCACCCAACAAAGTTAGTAACGTTGGATAAAAAGGTTTCGGATAATTTTCTGAGACCAATGAAGATACAAGAAAACAGTAAAAAAAGGAAATGCAACCTCTAAGCAACCAAGGGATGAGGAAAGACGATAACCTTATAGATCTGAAAAAAGCGAGGGAAGATTTAGATTCACGAGCCTAAAATAAATGATAAAGCAGTCATTCAAAGTGCAAGGGAGAAAGTCCCTGAAAAAGAAAGCATAAGAGGTGGACTAAAATGATAAAGGCTCACTACATAAAGTTCCAAGATAAATTCCATTAACACTCTTAGTTCTAAAATAAGTTTAAAATCACGCTAATACTATAAATGAAAGACAGCTATGAATCTGATTAAATAATCTACTAAGAAAACTTAAAGAAAGGTAAATCACTAGGATCAGGAGGATAAGGGTAAGTGTATGAAGGGCTTTGGTTTAATGGTGTGTAGTGGGTTGATGTCGCTATTAAAGAAATTAACGAAAGCAATTAGAATCAAAAGGAAGTTATTTAAAAGGAAATCGCTATTTTGTAAAGAGCTAGACATGAAAACGTGGTTAAGCTCTATGGCAAGTGCAAAAATCCCTTTTGTATCATAATGGAGAAAATGGACCAAACTCTTACTGATCTTTTAAGCAGGCGAAAGAATTTAGCTTGATAGCTTCGATATTAAATATGCATTGATATTGTAGACGGACTGATGTGAATTCACAGTAAGGAGATTTTTCACAGAGATCTAAAAAGTAGTAACGTCCTTCTAAACTAATGCTTAAAGGCTAAGATAAGCGATTTTGGACATTCCAAAATAAATCAAGGTAATTAGGAGTTAAATTAGAGTGATTTAAAAGGAACCTTCGGCTGAATGGCACCAGAGTTATTTAATGAAAAGTGACAATACAGCTACCAGTCAGATATTTATGCTCTCGGAATAATTTTCTGGGAGATTGCTGAATAATAGCTTCCATGGTAAGAAATCCTAGACTAGGTAGTAAGAGAATAAGTAGGTAAGGGAATCAGATTAACGATATCAAAAGATTGCCCAGAAGAATTTGCCAAACTAATAAAAAGCTGCTGGTAGTAAGATCCAATAGAAAGAATTAGCTTATAAGAAATAAAGCTAATCCTAGAAAGGCTAATCCAATAAATCACTTCATAAGTCAGCGAAAATTATTCAGTAAGTCCTAATATCTTTAGTTAGAATCAAGGTAAGAATGGGAAAATAGCGAATATGCACTATAATCAAGCAATAGCAACTCAGACTATTAAACATCAACGGAGAGGCAAACTAATGTTTCATCCAGTTCACCAGTCTAAAGCATCTCAATAGAATAAAACTGAATGAAAACAGAAGAAGAGAGAATAGAGTGCACAGTTATCACCACAGTCATGCCTAATAGCAACTAGACTATTAGCTTTAATATCATCTAGAAGTAAACTGTAGCTGACTAAGTAAATACGAAACATATAGAAGATTAATTTTCTCAGATTGAATAGGTAAATGACTAGTAACTTATAATATCAGGCGGTATCTCTGATCAAAGAACACGATTTACTCTAAAGGAAAGAGAGATAGCATAAGAATTTTAAATGAGCTATGGAAGATATTTTCATAGAACAGTCTGCAATCGGAACAAAGTGTATATCATATCAGGTTGTAACCCATGAATCAAAAAATGTGAGTACTTTGACTTAAAAGCTCATAACTTCAACAGCATCAGTAAAATTTCGCTGCCAGTTAGCAACTTTGGAGCTTTTAGTAATTAAGAGAGTAGGATATTTGTAGTAGGTGGAGAGACTGTAGGAGAAATGTCAAACTTAGTATAGAGATATGACTATATAACAAACAAATGAGACAAGAAAAAGTGGGATTTAAGAATGCTTTGCTCCGCTAGTTTCATCTATGAGAAAGATGCAGGACTAATATACTACAATAGCAAAGAAGATACTAATACGTGAATTATGGATGGAGAATAGATAACAATTCATGGCTAAAGGTTCTAAGGCTAATGCCCTGTTTACTCCTAGCCAGTAGTAGTGAAATAAAACACTTACCAGTTTGATAAGGAAGCAGATCTATTTATTTACGACATATCAAATGGAGACTGGGAGAGTATTAGATACTGATATACTATCTCTATTCATCATTCTCGTTTATGATCTTAATCATTAATAAAAGTTCTAATAACGCTTTTACACTTCTCACTCAAAGTCTACATTCTTGCTTCTTCAGTGAAACTAAAATTGTATTATATAAATGGAACTGAATTTTGAAAGCCTAGTAGAATAGTGCTAGGTAATAGTGAGTAATAAGGTAGATATTGAATAGTCTTAGAAAGGAAGTAGATAAGAAGTTAGTCAGTAAGTTGAAGAAAAAGCTAATTGTGAGTAGGAAAGACAAGCAACTTAGAATTAGGAAACATAGAATGGAGATGTCAAGAGTGAAAAGAACCAGGAATAAGATGGGAAGGATAAAGGATAGAATAGCTATCCAATGATTCATAGGCAAAACACGTATATTCTTTAGCAGATATTCAGCTTTTTAAAGCCTAAGGATATTTGTCGCCTATAGTAACTCAGTTAGTTCCTTTATAAGTTTAAATATCTATATAACAAGCTTAGTGTGGAAGACTATTCTTCTAATGAAAGCTACACAAAAAATAGAATGGAGTGGACTATGAAATAGCTAGCTAGTTCTAATGCTAGAGTCATGGCTTTGAACTTTAGTAGTAAGATTAGCTAATAAATGAGAGCTTAAATAATGGCAATAGTGAACTAGAGGACTCTTCGCATCTAGAACGATAGATGGGATAGAATGGAAGAGATTTAAGTCACAGGGATAACTAAACTACATAGCGAAATTCCATTAAACATCCCCTTTTTTAAGAACCTTAGAAATCTGGTCTTAGACTAAGTGCTGATAGACGACATAAAACTGATCTACTTAGAGAAGCTAACTAATTTGCTAATGATAGAGTTCAGTAACTTGCATAACTAACTAAAGGGAAGCTTTTTGTTCAACTATTGCTAGTGTCTAAACCTTAAGGAGATAAAGCTTCAAAGCTAAGCAATAAACTACGAGTCTATCAAGCAATATCTATAAGCCTGCAAAAATTAGCCTGAGTGTATATAGATCAATAACAATCAGTAGTTAGACAGCTTTATTAACTATTGCGCTAGATTAAGCATAATACCAGTATAGAATGCTAGCAGACTAAGAGATTAGACACTAGAAGGAATGATGAAACATGAGTTAAAGGAACTAACAATAAGAGACGCTTAGCTTATCTCATCACAAGCGTTTAACTCCTTCTTTTCGTAGAATTGGAATCAGCTTCAATATATAGAAATCAACAAATGCGCACAGTTCAATGATGAACATTTACTATCCTTGCTATAAAACGCACCTTGTTTGAAATCACTAAACTTGAAGTACTAGAAAGCATTGAAAAATTAGGTATTGTAGGAAATAGGAAATTTCGGATAGAAGTATGAGTAGATCTCGTTTGGATGAATGAATCAGGTAACTGAAAAAACCTTGTAGTCTATATTTGTAAATTGCAGGCAACTGAAGAGAGTTTTTCTAAACGGAATTTAGGATTTAAGAAGTGAAGCTTTATAGTTCATTCAGCAGAATTCAGAAGTACTAGAAAGTCTAAATTTAGACTGGTGTGAGTTTGCTGATAAGCAAGCTGTAAAATAAATTTCATACATTCAAAGCCTAAAAAGTTTATCCCTTAAAGATTGCTAATTAGATGACGAAGATTTGTAGTAAATAATAGCTAATTAAAGGAGCTTAAAAGTTTTGAATGTTAGCTTTAATAAATCAATCACACAAATAGGATTACCTATATGTGATTGCTAAGACTAAGAGTATAGTATTTTCAAAGCCTTAAGATATCTAGACATCCAAAGAACGTAGATAAACGAGTAGTACATAAAATATTTCATCGAAAGGTTTAAAAGGATAAAAATAATATTTTCTAAAGAACAAACTTCCAAATTCACTTGATTTTACAGTTCTTTTATAACTATTAACTATGAGTAATCACAACACCGTCTTAAAGCTTATAATCATCCTTACTACCTTTTCTACTTAATTTAGTATTTGAGGTGCTTTTTCTCAGTCGCTTCTAAGTTAAAAATTTATTACATGATAGGCTTTCAATTTTAGCTTCTAATGAAGTCACTTTTTTTTTTAATTGTCAATCAAATATTTTTTCAGTCCACATTTTCGTTCTACTTTTTCAAAGAGAAACTAGAATACAATTTTCAGTTTGGGGTATATAATTACATACCCTATTGATAATGCTTAAGCTGATTTAGAAATTAGAAGTTCAATTCTCTTAACGTTTCTCTTTCTTAGTCTAAGCTTTTTAGTCAAAGCTTATCATTACCGATATCATTTATCTTAGTCAGTATATGCAAATCATCTTTCAGGTTTCAATACAGGACGCTTTTTTTTGGAGTCAGTTTAGTCGAATGTTTGCAAGCATTTTACTTTGGTCTAAGTCGATTTTTTTTCGATCTGTTTCTTAAGTGTCATTCCATGTTGTTTTCCTCCTTGATAGCTAGATTCTAGGTATCTTTAGTGATACACTTAGAGTATGAGTGAGAAAGGCTATTGACTGGTTGTTCTAGCCTATGATGCTTGTACTTTGAATCTGATCCTCTAAATAACTTGGCTTAGTATCTAATTTCCCTTCTTTTGATTATCGTGCTTGATACTAGGAAATTCAATTCTAGTCAAGCTGATAAAGTGAGTGATGACTTAGATATCAGAAAGAGCGTAGATAAGCTACAGTAGCCAGTTTAAAAATTGATGGATGCAAGATGCTAAAAAGCTCGGAAGTGAAGGTAGAAAAGGAAAGGAAATGGAAATCCTTGAAGGCACAAATAGCCTTTAGTGGTCTTCAAGAAGAGTGAGTTATGTCCTTCAAAGTGACTAGAATGAGAAGAAGGAAAGAAGGATAAAACTCACAATGACTATATAGTCAGATTGACCAAGAATCGCTAAAAAGCTCAGTAGCAAGCTATGGTTAGTGGTATAGATATCCTAACTGATATTTAAGCTAGAATTACTAAATAAAGCTTTATGAAGAGAATTGAAATACAAAAGCCAAAATATGCAGGAAAATATATGAAAGGGAAAAGTTTTAGGCTAAGGAAACTATGGAGATGTTTATTATGATGAGATATAGGAAGGAGGTTAGGTAATTAGAGCAGCTGTTAAGAAGTTTAATATAGAAGAGACGGATAAGATAGTTGAGTAGTTTAGAAATGAAATCGAAATAATGCAAAAAGCTGAGCATGAGAATGTGGTGAAGCTGTATGGATATTCTAATGATCCTTTGTAAATCGTTATGGAGTACATGGACTTCTCACTGAGTACTTTAATAAAATCAAACTAAAGGCTTTCGTGGAAACTTTCATATGAGATCTGTCTTGATATAGTCAATGGACTTGATCATATACACAGCTTAAATATATTGCACAGAGATTTGAAAAGTAGCAATATTCTACTTAATAAGAGCTATAGAGCAAAAATAAGCGATTTTGGATTGTCGGTAATAAAAGATGAGTCTAGGAGTTAAAGTTCTGGGAGAATAGTAGGGACCATTAAATGAATGGCACCGGAACTACTAAGCGGCTAAAAGCCAAAATATAGTAAAGAGTCAGATATTTATTCACTAGGAATGTTGTTTTGGGAAATAGCAGCTTGAAAAAATCCTTGATAGTGAAGAAAGCAAAAGGAAATAATAGAATTAGTAAGAAAGGGATAACGAGAGGAAATACCATATGATTGTCCAGAAGAGTTTAAATGGATAATAGAAAACAGCTAGAAGCAAAATCCAGAAGAGAGAATTGATCTAGAAACTATACGCCAAAAGTTAAATCAAATGATAGTAAATTAACAAAACTATTAAAGCAGTTAAATAGTGTTAGTGCAATTACCGATGAATTGCTAAGAAGTATTATTTTAAAGTAGCGAGCAAAGTTTCAATTTTAGTAATTCATAAGATTTGCAAATTGAAGTTGAAATCTTTAATTATAAAAGCTTATTATAAGAAAGTTTATCATCTAGCTAAACAAATGGTAGTTAACATAGATATTAGGATATAAAAAATGTTTGTACCATCAACTATGAAATGAGCTAGATAAAGCTATATGAGTTGGAGGGTCAGATGTTCTAATAAAGGGATGTAAGCATTGAAAATACGAAAAATTCAATGTCTTAAATAGAATAAATTGGAGATTAGTAGCTTATTGTGTCAGGAGGTAATGAAAATTTAGATCGAAGATTCACAATTTTGAGTAATGGAAATATCTAAAATTTCGAAATGAACTTCGGAAGATTCTCTCATCGAACTGTTTTCGATCACTCTTACTCAATCTTCATCATTTCTGGTTGTAATCCTTGAATTTAAGAATGTGAAGTCTTTAACTTATAAAATTAAAAATTCGAAAATATTAGAAATATCTACACGCCAGTAAGTTCGTTCGGAGCTTTTATTGATGAAGATAAAAAGTTGTATGTCATAGGAGGAGAATCGAAAGGATGAGATACGGACTTAATATAAAAATACGATGCAAATTACAACTATTGAATGAACATTAAAAGCTAGCTACCAGAAAAAGCGTTTTGTACATCTTGTTACGTTTAAGAGAAGAGAGTAGGAGTAATATACTATAACGGAAGAGGAGATATAGAGACATTTGTAATGGAAAACGAGTAAGTAATAAGTCACGGAGAGAAGTTTTCAGGAGAGTGTCAAGTATATACATAACCGATATCAGTATAAGAGTAGATTTATCAATTCGACAGAGAAAGCGATTTGTACATTTACAGTCTATCGACAGCAAAATGGGAAAAATGTTAAAGAAATCTTTCAAAATTTTTCTTAAGCATCTTCATATCTTTCTTGATTAACTGCTAAAAAGCTTTATATAGTTAATGTCTTTATATATAAAATAAGCGTTTTAGATGGGGGCAATATACTAAAAACAATCTCCTTTTATTATCTATTTCAAGCAGTGCTGATGATAATAAAATAAGTCAATATCTATTAAAGCAAAAATATACCCCTCTTAGCTTTTTGGCTATGAAGATCTAAACTTGAGCGAAAAAATACTTAATCAGATAATTTTTTACATTAGAGGGATAAATTTAGAAGGCTAAATTTAAGCTGATCTTTAGGAAAGCAAGACATGATTATTAGTCTCTATAAAGAATATTAAGCAGCTCTGCAGAATAAAAAGTCAAAGTAAACTTCCCGAAAAGAAAAAAGTTTAAATCACTATCAACTGTTGATAATGATGAATATTGTTGGAAGGTTAGTAAAAATGACGATTAGAGGAAGGTTTAATATATTTCATCGAAGTTAAATAAACAACTGAGAAATTAATTGTCTTAAAAATTTCGTTTTGGGATTAGATTTGAAAATTGAAAAGAAGGACTTAATTCATATCAGGGTAATAATTAAGAAATTATGGAGGAAAATTTTTGCTAAATGATGAAGATTAAAAGAGATTATGAACAAGTCTAATTACTTTAAATCTCTAATCGAATTCTGAAAATCCTAAATGAATAAACTAGCTAAATTATTTATCATTTCTATGATGTAGAAATTATAGAATATAAAAAAGAAAAAGATGAGAATAAGCTAATTCAAAAAATTAGAGATATTTTAGAAAACTTCTTAGTTTTACTATCTAACTAGAGATACTTGATGGGGTAATTTTGTATTTTTTTTCTTAAAAATGACTTAAATTGAGCATGAAATAAATCAAAATTATGTAGTCTAAGTAAGTTGAAAACTTAATTGACTTCAAAACATGTTTTTAAACATGCTATTTTAAATAATAAAAATTTATAGTTACTCAATAGATTTTTTTTATTAATTATAAAGAAGAAAAATGTAAAAATAATCTAAAGCTAAAAATTTTAATTTGGTAAACTTAATTTAAGTTAAGTATAAATTAATTAAAGTTTTATCCTTCAGCTTTTTCCCATTTTTTTGTCGATAGACTGTAGATGTACAAATCGCTTTCTCTATCGAATTGATAAATCTACTCTTATACTGATATCGGTTATGTATATACTTGACACTCTCCTGAAAACTTCTCTCCGTGATTTATTACTTACTCGTTTTCCATTACAAATGTCTCTATATCTCCTCTTCCGTTATAGTATATTACTCCTACTCTCTTCTCTTAAACGTAACAAGCTGTATAAAACGCTTTTTCTGGTAGCTAGCTTTTAGTGTTCATTCAAAAGTTTTATCTTGCATCGTATTTTTATATTAAGTCCGTATCTCATCCTTTCGATTCTCCTCCTATGACATACAACTTTTTATCTTCATCAATAAAAGCTCCGAACGAACTTACTGGCGTGTAGATATTTCTAATATTTTCGAATTTTTAATTTTATAAGTTAAAGACTTCACATTCTTAAATTCAAGGGTTACAACCAGAAATGATGAAGATTGAGTAAGAGTGATCGAAAACAGTTCGATGAGAGAATCTTCCGAAGTTCATTTCGAAATTTTAGATATTTCCATCACTCAAAATAGTAAATTATCTTCTTTGTTTTCCTCCTCCACCAGAAACAACGAGTTATTAGTCTCTAATTTATTCTATTTAATTTCTATTATCACTAATTTAAATGTCCTTTTAATCCTTAAAATAAAAGCTTCTTTATTTTATTTAATATATTTTTTATTTTTATTAGTTTATTATTAACGTCATTTTATCTTATATTGCTTCCTTCGTAAATTTTTCAGATTTAGTTTGGTTCTATGAACTTTCCTATGTACTTTAGAGAAAGTAATCTGAATGCTCTTTATTTTGCTCTTATTACTATTAACTTGTCAATTTATTCTAAGCCTCTTAATCCAAAAAATTTTGAGTCTTCTCACCAGTTCTTCAAACACTTTAGTTCTAGTTAGTAATTTTCGTATTTTAATAAGGTATTGGACGATTCTACAAAATTACTTAAAATACTTACCAGTTTATGTTGAGCGTTTTCATTTCTAGGCACACTTTTATTAAATTTCTCCAAAATTTCCTTAACAGTTTTTAAATTAATTCTCTCTTCTGGACTTAATTTCCAACTGCCTTCTATTATTTGTCTAAACTCTTCTGGACAATCATATGGTATTTCCTCTCGTTATCCTTTTCTAACTAATTCTATTATTTCGTTTTCCTCATTTTTATTTTCTCATGGAATCTTTCTAGCTGCTATTTCTCAAAACAACACTCCTAATGAATAAATATCTGACTCTTTACTATATTTTGGCTTTTAGCCGCTTAGTAGTTCCGGTGCCATTCATCTTATAGTCCCTACTATTCTTCCTGAACTTTAATTCCTAGATTCATTTTTTATTTTCGACAATCCAAAATCGCTTATTTTTGCTCTATAACTATTATTAATTAGAACGTTGTTACTTTTTAAATCTCTATGTAATATATTTAAGCTGTGTATATGATCAAGTCCATTGACTATATCAAGACATATATTATAAATTAAATTTCATTCAATCCTTTAGTTTGATTTTATTAAAGTACTCAGTGAGAAGTCCATGTACTCCATAACGATTTACAAAGGATCACTGGTAAATCCATACATCTTAACCACATTTTCATGCTAAGCCTTTTGCATTATCTCTATTTCATTATTTATCATCCTTTATAATTTATTATCTGCTTTACATCTGAATTTCTTAACAGCAACAGTTCAGATAGTTTCATTATCATTTCAAGTTCCTTTATAAACGTTACCATATCCTCCTTCTCCTAAATCTTATCCTATTGTTAACCTATCTTTATCTATTAATTTACCCTAAATTTTTTCCATTTTATATTTGAAGATAAATTAATTAAATATAACGCCATTTTTATAATTCTATTTTTATAAATCCAATCCTTTATTCTGATCAATTTGTTGTTTTATTTTCTTAATTTTTATTTAATTTAATTCGCTAGATGTTTACTTACTTTTGCATCAAATCCTTTAAATGGACTGAATTTCTTTCCTCTGAAGTTTATAATTTTACCATACTCTAAACTCTTTTTCTAGAGCTATACCAGATTTCAATTTTATACCCTAAGTTATTTTCCACCACTTACACTATTTCTTTTTCAAAGAATCAAAAAATCCATATTATCATTCATATTCATCTGATTGCTTTTTTCGTTAAGCATACCAAATTTAACTTAACTAATGAAGCGCTTGATTTTACTTTTAGATAACTATTTCCTAGTATAGCAAACCTGATTTTAGATCTAATCTACTTAAGTGATATTCACTGTTATCTATAAGCTTATTAACTCTATTCTTATCATAGTTAGTTAATATCCTTCTGTTTATTCAATACTTATTATGCTTTTATATTTGAGTGTTTAAGTAGAAAATAAGCTTTATAAGTTGAAAGCTAATTATTATACAGTTTCTATTGGTATCATTTTGCTTATTGAATTAGAGTGTATAATATGGCTTTTAATTATTAGGCTTGCTGCTTCACGTCTAGCTCTGTTACTATTCTTTATTTGCGTACTTGCTTAATGGTGTGAAAGATCCTATCTGAAAAGAGAGATATGGATATTTCCTAAATGTGCTTGATTTTATGATTCTTCTTAATGACGACAAACATGTAACTGCTTGAATCGATTCAGATATCACTCTTTTATCTACTTAGATCACTCGATACATCCTACATTATTACGAGTTTTCGAGCAGATTGGTATAAGCAGCATTCAGATTATTCATTTCAGTTTCTAGTAGAAACTTCTAAGATAAATGTAAGCTTTACTCAAAAAATAGGCTTAACTTCTTGCTCACTTCCTATGATTTCTTCTTCTTGCAATGTAAGAGATAGGTTCGCATCTATATATAAGGATATTCTATTTTCATGCTAGCTAATTTAGTTCCAAAATATCTTCGATCCTCTTATTTTTTTTATTCTACCATATAAGCTCTATTCTCATCTGGAATCTTCTAAGTAACACTAATACTCTCGTTCTTCAGAATATTTTCAATTATTTTTCTTTTGGACGAGCAGATAGAAAAAGCTTCGACTGCTTAAAAAAACCGTAAAGTTAGCTTGCATCATTAATTTTTAAGCCTTCCAAAAATTACTTTATCCATGTCTTTATACCATCAGCTTTTCAATCTAAGCATCCATATTTCATAATCAAAAGTCTACTACTTTTTCGACTCGTATCTAATTAACTGAATATACCTTTCGTTCTACTATAGTTACATAAATATGATTTATGAGCTTTCTTTATGACTTCAATATTTAGTCCATATAACTAGATTATGCAAAAGTAGCGAGAATTATACGTTGGTGTAGATTTAATCCTTATGGATTGAAAGCTTTTATATACCCACTGCATCTGATTAATTAAAGCATCTCACAGTGATTCTTCTTTCTGTTGCCACTCTAGAAGCAGCTCCTTATGTCTTAGATCTAAGTAATTTTTTGGGGAGTAAGGCAGAGGGAAAAAAATTTGCTTTGTATTTTGTAGTTCTTCACAAGCTTTAAATTATAGGCCATTAAGTCTAGAAATTGATTAGAAAAGATTGCTAAATAACTGGACTGAAAGATTTGGCTTTTTAAATATCTAGGATATACTTTTTGAAGATAGGCAGCTTTCATAACGCATACTAGCTGGATAGGAAAAAGGATAATTAAGTCTAGAAAGTTTTAGGTTTAGTTGTAAAGATAAGATCTTTCAAGGCTTATGTAGGTTAAGAGAAATAGAGTTAAGTTTTGTTTTAGCAAATTCAATTTTTTTATTTGGTGGTTATAAAGCTTAATTGAAAAGTATAAAGATAAGAGAAAGCTTTGACTATGACGTCAGACTTATAAACTTAAGTAAGCTATATATAGACAATTTGAAGCGCATTCTTATCACTTCTTCTTTTTACTTTTGATCCTAATTGATATTTTTAGTTGAGAGATCAAAATCGTTTGGGTAGACATTCTACTTGATTAGGAGTATGGGGACTTAAAATTATAGAGTTTTCTTTTGTTATTTTAAGTTAGAAAATAAGAAATGCTTGCATTAATGTTCAGGCTATTAAGTTGACTCTATCTGCATTTCGTTCTGTTTACTTTTGCTTTTCAAAAGTTTATGCCTAATTTCAAAAAATAGCCTAAATATAGATATCATGCTTATCTTATAGTATGATATTCGAGACTTCGATTTCACTTTTTTAAGGCTTTCAAGTTCATTACCGAAGTTTCATGTCTGTTATAAATCTAATTTCCGTCTATTTTGACTTAAATCTGTTTTTATTCACTTACTTACTTTTTTGCTTCTTATTTTCCTTTTATAGATATCCTCTTGATAAATTTAAAGCATCTTTCACATAAGTCGATAATAATCTTTCTGCTTATATTTTCTATCTACTATCTTTAGAGCGTTTCAGTTAGTCAATCCAATAATAGAGACAGACTTCAGACTCTCTTATTGTGCATCCTTTTACCACCATAGTCAACTTTTCTGACTAACTCTTCTCTATTTTATTTAAGTCTCTTAATGCATGTGAGAGTTTAATCGAGCACTAAGAAGCTAAAATGGACTTAGATTTTTCTGCTATTTTCGCTTGGTAACTTTATTTGCCATTATACCCTAAAACTAAGCTTCTTTATATCTAGAAGATAGGAAGACTAAGTCTTCCAGATATTTTTTACCTTTTAGTTCTTTTTTAGTCTCTTTCCCCAAGCTACTTCCCTGAGACGAATCTCAGAATAGTGTATTATATATTTAGTGTCTGAAGCTTATTTATAGTAGTACTGTGATTACTTTTATTGCTGTTTTTGAAAATATAAACTAACTAAGTATACTCAATAAACACCAGTAGTGACATTCCTAAACATGTCTCATCAACATAGCTACTCATTTTTGCGCTTTCTATTGACTAGGATTTAATAAAAGCGTGATATCTAAAATCAAGCTGAATCATAATAACTTATAAAAGAAAGTTTTTTCCTTTTCTAGTCTTATATAATAAGCATAACTAAGCTAGTTTATAATAGAATATTGGATTATACTCTTAAGTACCCTATTATTTGCTTACTTTGAAATAAATTAAGTAAAAATAAGTTGGAAAAATATAATAAAATGGTTTCTTTGGAAAATAGTCAGATAGAAATAGCTAAAAAATCTATAACAATAGGAAAAGATTTAGGAGAAGGAGGATATGGTAAAGTTTATAAAGGAACTTGAAATGATAATGAAACTATCTGAACTGTTGCTGTTAAGAAATTCAGATGTAAAGCAGATAATAAATTATAAAGGATGATAAATAATGAAATAGAGATAATGCAAAAAGCTTAACATGAAAATGTGGTTAAGATGTATGGATTTACCAATGATCCTTTGTGAATCGTTATGGAGTACATGGACTTCTCACTGAGAACTTTAATAAAATCAAACTAAAGGATTGAATGAAATTTAATTTATAATATATGTCTTGATATAGTCAATGGACTTGATCATATACACAGCTTAAATATATTACATAGAGATTTAAAAAGTAGCAACGTTCTAATTAATAATAGTTATAGAGCAAAAATATGCGATTTTGGATTGTCGAAAATAAAAAATTTATCTAGCAATTAAAGTTCAGGAAGAATAGTAGGGACTATAAGATGAATGGCACCGGAACTACTAAGTGGCTAAAAGCCAAAATATAGTAAAGAGTCAGATATTTATTCATTAGGAGTGTTGTTTTGAGAAATAGCAGCTAGAAAGATTCCATGAGAAAATAAAAATGAGGAAAACGAAATAATAAAATTAGTAAGAAAAGGAGTACGAGATGAAATACCATATGATTGTCCAGAAGAGTTTAGACAAATAATAGAAGGCAGTTGGAAATAAAGTCCAGAAGAGAGAATTAATTTAAAAACTGTTAAGGAAATTTTGATTAATTGTATATCTAACTGTGAAGCATTTCAAAATAAAAAAATAGAAAATGTAAACTTAGATTAATAAATGATAAACGAACATGATGATGAATGAGAAATTTTGGAAATCAAAATATAACAGGATATTGAAGAAGACTAACAAGCAAATGATTTTTTTTTGAGGTCTAATTAATGCAATTCAAACGAAAATACTAAGAATATAAAATCATTGCAAACATATGAAAACTTTAAATAACTAAGAACAATAATAAGAGAAAGCGACTAATTAAAAATTTTTTATCTCATGCAAAGAGCTTTTCTTTAAGAATTAAGTGAAATAACTTTAACATAAAATAAAAATATATAAATAGAATAAATTGGAGACTATTAGCTCGTTGTTTCTGGTGGAGGAGGAAAACAAAGAAGATAATTTACTATTTTGAGTAATGGAAATATCTAAAATTTCGAAATGAACTTCGGAAGATTCTCTCATCGAACTGTTTTCGATCACTCTTACTCAATCTTCATCATTTCTGGTTGTAACCCTTGAATTTAAGAATGTGAAGTCTTTAACTTATAAAATTCAAAATTCGAAAATATTAGAAATATCTACACGCCGGTAAGTTCGTTCGGAGCTTTTATTGATGAAGATAAAAAGTTGTATGTCATAGGAGGAGAATCGAAAGGATGAGATACGGACTTAATATAAAAATACGATGCAAATTACAACTATTGAATGAACACTAAAAGCTAGCTACCAGAAAAAGCGTTTTGTACATCTTGTTACGTTTAAGAGAAGAGAGTAGGAGTAATATACTATAACGGAAGAGGAGATATAGAGACATTTGTAATGGAAAACGAGTAAGTAATAAATCACGGAGAGAAGTTTTCAGGAGAGTGTCAAGTATATACATAACCGATATCAGTATAAGAGTAGATTTATCAATTCGACAGAGAAAGCGATTTGTACATTTACAGTCTATCGACAGCAAAATGGGAAAAATTCAACTGAATACAAATCTAATAATTTCAAAATAAACTTAATATAATTAAATATCAATTGATTTTTTATTCTTACACATTTTAAATATATTTTAACAAAAAAATAAGTATAAATAAATCTTTAGATGTTTAGATTTGATACAAATAATTAAAAAAAATAAATAACTATTTAATCTATTTAGAAAGAGAAAACAAAAATTTTTATTATAAAAATGATGTTGAAAATAAAATAAAAAAAATTATTTTCTAAAAAAAAGTTATTCTAAATAAAACTAAAATTTTCAAAAAATGAGTTTTTTGAAAATAAAACAATCTTACAAATTTTTAAAAATAGAAATTTAATTCAAATATTCGTAAAAAAAAGAATAAAGCTTAAACAAAATAAAAGTTCACACGGAATTAAAAGTGATTTGAATTTATGAAAACAATTTAAAAAAAATAAATAAAAAAAATTACATATATCAAGTAATCAATTATAATAAATTTAATGATAAAAATAAAGAAAAATAACATAAAAATAATAAATTTAAAAAAAAAACTTAGGACATCCCCAAAAATAAGCAAATATAAGTTATTTGATTTAAAGAAAATGTAAAAAAAAAAATTTTTTGTTAAAATCAATAAAAAATATAAAAAAAAAATCTATCAATTTTTATAAAAAACATAAATAAAAAAGGTATACATATTTTATAACCATAAAAAAAACCACTTTTTTAATAGTAGAACAAAACTACTATGCTAATGCATATGAATATGGGTATATAAGTAGGAGAAAAAAAGTAAAAATAATAAAAAATGATAGCTTAGGTGCTGATAATCTTAAATTTACTAGCATGTTTCGAAAGTTACAAGTTTAGTGTGAAAGATGCTTTGAATAGAAATAAAGATTCTTAGTAATTGTTACAAAAGTCAAAATATTGGAGTTACAATTATTAGAATGGAAATGAATATAATTCGAGATCAAGCGATAATGGATATTGGGGTGGATATACTTAGTATTATCCTGATAATTATTATAGTAATTGGAATTCATAGGGACATTCAGATCACAATTCAAATTATAACAATTACAACTATTAAGGTTACTATGATGGAAATTATTATTGGTGGTATCCATATTATTATAATAGTTAGAGTTCATCAGGAAGTGATGTAGGTAATAGAGATTATTACTATTGGAATGGTTATTATTGGAATCCATACAGTTACAATAACAACTATTATGCATATGATAATGGATATAATAATAGAAATGGAAATTCTTAAAGTTCAGGAGCATATTAAAACTGGAACTATCCATATTACGATTATTGGAATTACGGATCATATTACAACTAAAACGATGCTAATTATAGGAATTATTATGGAAATGATTATTACACTTGGTTGCAGAAGAACAAGAAGAGTACAAGTAAGGCTGAATGACATTTATTTTATTGATTTTTATTTGTTATAAAACATGTTATCAATTTTTATAAAAAACATAAATAAAAAAGGTATACATATTTTATAACCATAAAAAAAACCACTTTTTTAATAGTAGAACAAACTACTATGCTAATGCATATGAATATGGGTATATAAGTAGGAGAAAAAAAGAAGAATCATAAAAAATGATCGCATAGGTGCTGATAATCTTAAATTTACTAGCATGTTTCGAAAGTTACAAGTTTAGTGTGAAAGATGCTTTGAATAGAAATAAAGATTCTTAGTAATTGTTACAAAAGTCAAAATATTGGAGTTATAATTATTAGAATGGAAATGAATATAATTCGAGATCAAGCGATAATGGATATTGGGGTGGATATACTTAGTATTATCCTGATAATTATTATAGTAATTGGAATTCATAGGGACATTCAGATCACAATTCAAATTATAACAATTACAACTATTAAGGTTACTATGATGGAAATTATTATTGGTGGTATCCATATTATTATAATAGTTAGAGTTCATCAGGAAGTGATGTAGGTAATAGAGATTATTACTATTGGAATGGTTATTATTGGAATCCATACAGTTACAATAACAACTATTATGCATATGATAATGGATATAATAATAGAAATGGAAATTCTTAAAGTTCAGGAGCATATTAAAACTGGAACTATCCATATTACGATTATTGGAATTACGGATCATATTACAACTAAAACGATGCTAATTATAGGAATTATTATGGAAATGATTATTACACTTGGTTGCAGAAGAACAAGAAGAGTACAAGTAGAATGACATTTATTTTATTGATTTTTATTTGTTATAAAACATGTTATCAATTTTTATAAAAAACATAAATAAAAAAGGTATACATATTTTATAACCATAAAAAAAACCACTTTTTTAATAGTAGAACAAACTACTATGCTAATGCATATGAATATGGGTATATAAGTAGGAGAAAAAAAGAAGAATCATAAAAAATGATCGCATAGGTGCTGATAATCTTAAATTTACTAGCATGTTTCGAAAGTTACAAGTTTAGTGTGAAAGATGCTTTGAATAGAAATAAAGATTCTTAGTAATTGTTACAAAAGTCAAAATATTGGAGTTATAATTATTAGAATGGAAATGAATATAATTCGAGATCAAGCGATAATGGATATTGGGGTGGATATACTTAGTATTATCCTGATAATTATTATAGTAATTGGAATTCATAGGGACATTCAGATCACAATTCAAATTATAACAATTACAACTATTAAGGTTACTATGATGGAAATTATTATTGGTGGTATCCATATTATTATAATAGTTAGAGTTCATCAGGAAGTGATGTAGGTAATAGAGATTATTACTATTGGAATGGTTATTATTGGAATCCATACAGTTACAATAACAACTATTATGCATATGATAATGGATATAATAATAGAAATGGAAATTCTTAAAGTTCAGGAGCATATTAAAACTGGAACTATCCATATTACGATTATTGGAATTACGGATCATATTACAACTAAAACGATGCTAATTATAGGAATTATTATGGAAATGATTATTACACTTGGTTGCAGAAGAACAAGAAGAGTACAACAGAATGACATTTATTTTATTGATTTTTATTTGTTATAAAACATGTTATCAATTTTTATAAAAAACATAAATAAAAAAGGTATACATATTTTATAACCATAAAAAAAACCACTTTTTTAATAGTAGAACAAACTACTATGCTAATGCATATGAATATGGGTATATAAGTAGGAGAAAAAAAGAAGAATCATAAAAAATGATCGCATAGGTGCTGATAATCTTAAATTTACTAGCATGTTTCGAAAGTTACAAGTTTAGTGTGAAAGATGCTTTGAATAGAAATAAAGATTCTTAGTAATTGTTACAAAAGTCAAAGTATTGGAGTTATAATTATTAGAATGGAAATGAATATAATTCGAGATCAAGCGATAATGGATATTGGGGTGGATATACTTAGTATTATCCTGATAATTATTATAGTAATTGGAATTCATAGGGACATTCAGATCACAATTCAAATTATAACAATTACAACTATTAAGGTTACTATGATGGAAATTATTATTGGTGGTATCCATATTATTATAATAGTTAGAGTTCATCAGGAAGTGATGTAGGTAATAGAGATTATTACTATTGGAATGGTTATTATTGGAATCCATACAGTTACAATAACAACTATTATGCATATGATAATGGATATAATAATAGAAATGGAAATTCTTAAAGTTCAGGAGCATATTAAAACTGGAACTATCCATATTACGATTATTGGAATTACGGATCATATTACAACTAAAACGATGCTAATTATAGGAATTATTATGGAAATGATTATTACACTTGGTTGCAGAAGAACAAGAAGAGTACAAGTAAGGCTGAATGACATTTATTTTATTGATTTTTATTTGTTATAAAACATGTTATCAATTTTTATAAAAAACATAAATAAAGATTTTATGTGTAAATTAATGTGAATAATCTTTCTTCAATATACCTATTTCTTAAATTGGAATACTTTAAATTAATTCATTAGTTCAATGTTTTTATGTTTTTTTTTTCTTATCTTTAATTTTGTATCCTATTTGATATTTCTTACATCTCTGTTTTAATATTTTTAACAATTATTTTTTTTATATTTTTAAAGTTTTTTTTTCTCTTTTTTTAAAGGTATTTTAAAATTAACTTGTAATATTAAATTTCTTTTATATTTTCTGCAGATTTATAGAAAATTTAATAAGAAATTTATTAAATAAAGAGCTGCGCACCAACGAGGTGCTATCTGCTCTTTATGCAAATTTGTTTATTTATTTAAAAATACTTTTTTTTCCTTCTTTTAGATTAGTTTTTTTTAGTATTTAACTCTAAATTTTCTTTTTAATTGAAATTCATTTCTCGAATTAACACAAGAATGCATTATCTATTTATGATTACAATTCTAGATATGCTTATTACTCTTTATATTTGCATTTTTAGATTTTAATTTTTAACTTGATCCTTTAAGATGAAAGGATAATTATTTTAAATTTTAGAAATTGTGTTAAATAATCGCAAATTTTAGAGATCAATCAATTTATAAATGAATTTTGTTGTTTTATCTATAAATTAGCGTTCAAATAAAAATTTTACATTTTTAATTGATTTACACATATTTATAATATTGAATTTAATACAATATGTTTTAATATTTTATTTTATATTAATTAAATTAGTTTGGATAGCCCTTTCCTATGGATGCTGCATGTAGGCTTAACAGACAACTAAAAATACCGCTGATTGAGGATATATCGGAGAAAGAGATACAAATAATATCAGAAAGAAGATTCGAAAAGCTGGAGAACTCTGAATACCTGGAGGTGACTTTCTTCATCATAGGTAGGAAATATATGTAGCCGTTATAGTATATTGCATCTTTGCTTTAGAATAAAAAATTACAGTGACGTACTGCAAAAAGAGAAAAAAAGGATAGAGTAACCCATAAAATATTATTTTTCGACATTAAATAAATTTAATTAAAAGATCTTCGCCCCTAAGAGAGTTCTACTCGCTTTATAATCCAATTCATATATTTTGACAAGATATCAAACAGTTCTTTTAATATAATTAAAATCGATAAATAAAATATAATATCTGCCTTTATTAAATAAGGTAAAGTAATTTTTAGGTTAATCTAATAATAATTCTTACTACTTATAAGTTTTTTATTATACAACTTTTAATAAACGTTTAATGGTTTATTTTTAAGAATTATTAATTTACTTATAGAGTTAAAATATCTTCTATATATAAAATAAATTAACAGCATTTTCTAAAATTACAAGAGTTGTGTTTTTTCTTTGCAAGTAAACTTTTAAATATTTAAATGATATAGTAAAAAGACATAAATAGATAATATTAAATATCTAAAAATAACTTAATATGATATAATTCAATTTTAAAAGTAATTTTTAGTTAAATTATATAAATAAAAAATATCTGTAAGTGATATTCAATTTAACGACATATTAACTATTTAATTAAATTAAATAATTTGAAAAGCTTAAATAAAGCTAGAGAAATAAATAAAAAGAAATATTTTGAAATTAAAATCTTAAGTAAATATGGATTGGCTATTTGATAAAATGAATCCAATCATACGTATCTAAATTATAAATTTTTAATTAAATAAATTTTGCAAATAGATTAATTTAAAATTTGCAAACTTATATATTTATAATAATGATATTTTAAAAGTTACTTAAATATTAAAAATAACTTAATAATACACTTTTTTAAATTTATCATTTTCCAGCTTTTCATAAATATAAAATAACCATAATACTTTAATATTTAAGAAAAATAATTTAGATACTTAATACAAATTTATAATTATTTAGATTGTATATTTTTAAATCCAAAAAAGGGAAATCTATAAATTAAAGTAGTATTTTCACTTACATGTTTTATAATATATATTTATCAAATCGCCATAGTTGTTCAAAGGTGAACAATAAGAGACGGCTTCATCAGAGGTTGGTGAAGCTAAGTACCCATAATCGACTTTATGTCTTCCTCTGCTTTGGCTTGGCCTCAAGACATCTGCTAGTTTGACCTTCGGCACTGACTTATTTTAATTTTTAATTCTGGAAATAAAAGGAAATTATTATTGGTGGTATCCATATTATTATGAGGTGGGGAATTTAAGTACCCATAATTGACACATGTCGTCCTCTGCTTTGGTGATGCAATGAGACACAATCCTGCCATGTCCTTGGACCTCCAACAAGTATTAAAGATTACGAGTATTCTTAAATTATATCAGTATTGAACATTTTTATCAGTGCTGAATGATTATACCAGTATTGAACAAGGTTTATCAGTATCTGATAATTTTATCAGTAATAAACATTCTTGTCAGTATGAAACGTTTTTTAAAGAGTTGCGCACCAACGAGAGTGCTATGCGCTCTATAATAAAATTAATTTATATAAATATTTTGAATAATACTTAATTAAATAACTTATACATTATTTATTTAGAATGTTATATTATTATCATACATATTTAATTTAAAATGCTACCTAAGAAATAACAGGCTTCAATTAATTTCTAATATTAGGAATAATTATCTTATTTAATTTAATAATTATCTTAATAAGATAAAAAAAAGGAACTTAGTAATATTTTTTACAATTAGTTCAGTAAAGGATATTAAATATATAATATGAATTAAAAAATATTAAAGATTCGAAAAATTTAATAAATACTAGGAAAAATAGGCGAAGAACTAAACCTTCTATTCCTTTCTAAAGAAGATTCAATAAATAGTATATAATCGTAAATGGGATATAAACCAGAAGAGATTGAAAAATAATTTTACTAAATCCTTCAAATGTTTTAATCTAAGTTTTATAATTCGATATCAAATAAAAGAACTTTAAGCAAAAAAGAATATCCAATAAGAAGTTATATAAAAAATCAACGGATACATGGAAATATTCTTATGGAAATTAAAATAAATTAATAAAAATAAAAAATTATAAGAAAAATAAGCTTTTATGTATGTTAAAAGTAGCATCATCATAAAAGATGGTGGTGAAGTAACCAAATTTATGAAAATAATAGAAAAATATAATAAAAAACCTATTTTAAATATGATAAACTTAAGAAGGTTCGATATATAAGATAAAATTTAATAATAGTAAGATTAATAATTTAAAATATAATTTTTAGATATATTTAGCTTATCAATAAAGTTTAAATAAAAAAAAGGATGTCAAATTATTGAAGTTCTGTGCTATTCTTTAGTTCAAGAAAAGGCGATCTAAAGTTCACTAGATGCAAATGGCAACTTTTGAAACTATTAATTCCTTAGAACTTCTAACTCCTTTCGATTATTTTCTAAAACTATGAAAATAATACTAGATATAGAATAAGTTAGAATTATTAATTTATAAATTTAAAATATATCTAAATATCAATAATAAAATTCCTTTTTCTTATATCAATTTATGCTCCATAAATTAATTTACAAGTAACTAATTTTTTTAATATAATTGAAATAAAAATAATCTATAAAAATATATGATACATATGTTTTAAATTTTATCTATCTTTAATGGTAAATAAAACTTGATAATCTTGAGATATTACAATTAACATAAATATAATGAGTTTTACTAATAATATTAAGTATAAAAACCAAATAGAGCAAAAAAGGTTAATATTAAGATTTATTAAAGGAAAGTATTCGAATTTCTACACTTTTATTTATCTTAAAATGATTAAATTTATATCTTTCAGCATTTATATTGATTATTAATAAAACTCTTACTTTATCGTCTTATAATTTAAAACTTCTAATATTTTTGCTTGCTAAAGGCGTTACTTTATTAGCGATGTAATTTTTAAGTTTTAAACTTTATATTTCTTTATTTTTATAAACGGATAAGAAAAGTAAAATTGGAAAGTGTATAATTTGTATAAAAAATGTAAGTAGCGATAAAGTTTTATGATTGATTTTAGAATCTATTTAGGTAAAATGATAATAGAATGATTTGAAATTTGTAAGAATATAAATATCTGTCATAGTATCTTTAGCAATAAGCTTAATAATGATAAATAGTTATATGTTATTTGAATAGTTATTTATCTAATTAATTAAGTTTGAAAGGTTATATCCTTTTAACTGTTTGATATAAAAACATGTATTAACATACTAATTTATATTTTCTTCTTTTTATATTTGTAATAAAATAATATTTGAGTATTAAAACTATCTTTTAAAATAGTTTTAATATTACTTCTTAACTAATAAACTGAGATAATTTATTTTAATAATCATAACTTTATGAAAGTTTATCTTAAAATAAAGTATTAATAAGATTCTTTTATTTGAAGAATTATTTATTTATTTTGGATATCTAAAAAATTTAACTTTACTTAAGATATTTTAATTATAAAGCGAAGAAATTCTAAAAAATATTCGACAAGATAATTTAATAAAAACATTGAAAAACATATATTCTCAAGTACAAATACACTTTTAACTAGAAGACTAAATCACTAGAAAAATAGACTACAAAAATTGTATACTTTAAGGAAGCTCATCAGGACCTATACTAGCCATAATTTATTATGATATTGTTAAGTAATACTTAGAATAATATAATAAATTAGGATACAAGATAGGAAATGCATAATACTCAAGATTAGCATTAGCTGACGATTTATTACTAATCTCCAACAACGCTCAAAGAATGTAATAATTAATAGATCAAACTTAAAGAATATTCAATATAATAAAATTAAAAATAAACTTAATAAAGACCGAATGCATTAATATTAGTAAAGAGAAATAAGAGAACTAAAAAAATTAGATTTGAAAATATAAGGGAAGCTAATTTAATAAAAGAAAACTGTTGAATATTTAGGATTCACAATTGATCAGAATAATTAATTAATTACACATATACAAAAAGTACAAAATAAATATTAGTAGGCCAAGTACTTATTTTAATAGTAATTTTACAGCAGATTTAATAAGACGATCCCAATTAATTTCAAAAATTTATTCAGATTATTTATTCTACCTAAATTAGAATATGGTGCTGAAATAATTCCATATAGTATACAAACTGGAATAACAAAGGTGAAAAACTAAATACATGTAAGTTAACGATAAATTATAAGATAATATATGAAAATGCCATAAGCATCTTGAAATGAGTTACAACACATAGATTTTAACTGACTTGGATTTGAATAAATAACTGCAGAAAGATATTTTAAATTTTATAGAAAACTAAATGACTTATATAATCAATAGTAATAATCTAAGAATAAAGATGAAAAGTTTATCCAATTATTCTAAATGAGTTAAAAAAATAAGACTTAGTAACAGAAATAAATTAAAAAATGTAAAAGAAATTTAAAATAGATTTAAAAGCTTTATAAAATCTAAATATGATGTAATTCGATAAAAAAATTGATGTAAAAATTAAAGATCTTATGTCAAGAAAAAGAGACATTCTAACAAATATATTCTTTCTAAAACTTAATTAAAATAAGACAAGTAAATATAATCTTAATGAGACAAGAAGAAATACTACAACATTTTCAAGAGTACTTAAAAGTAGAAGTGTATTGAGTTTAGATATAAAACTTCAAAGCTATTAAGCAAACTATATTATTTTTAATTTAATAAAGCGAAGAAATAAGATATCTATGTCTTAATAAAGAAAGTAGATATAGGTTATTAAAGATGTGATAGACAATTATTACAGTTCTGCCTAAAATATAATAAACTTATATTCTGTTTTAATGATTAAAGACTAAATAAGAAATATAAATTGAATATTTAAGCTAAAATTATGCTTATAAATGTATTTAAAAATAAAGAATAGTTATTTAACAAATAATTTACATATTTAATGCTATTATATTAGCAAATAATCAATATGTATATAGCATATTTCTTTTTATAAACTAAACTAATTTGTGATATAGTTAAATGAGTATTATTATAATATTATTTACATTTCTAATCATTCGAGATATGCTTATTAAACCTAAAATCAAGCTTTTAAAAAATACTTAAGAGAATTAGATCAAATATTAAAGAATTTTAATACATTCCAAAATATATGAAGACGATTATATATCATTATGATAAAAGATATTACTAAAGATAGTTAAAATCTATAATTGTAAAAGTTTATATTCTTAAAATATATCAATTAATAAATTAATTGTTCAAGTATTTCTAGATTATTTATCATTATTAGAAAAATCTAAACATAAATTAAACAAACTGTAATCTAGAAATGAATCTTTTACATTATTTTCAATACACTTTGTAATATAAAACAACTTATATAAAGTTAACTATTATTAAGCTTGCAAGTTACTTAATAATAATAACTTTTTTAATTCAAAATATAAATAAATATAATCTAATTATTGATATTTCAAACTATTTTCAAAGTTTTTAAGTTATTTATACAGCTAAATTTATTTAAGCTTTAATGAGATAAATATTTATTCTTTTTAATTATGAAAGTAAAAATAGTACAGTTTCTAGTTTAGAAAAAAAAATGGATTAATCTCTTCGACTCTCAAAATATTAACTTAGAAACCTAAAGAGGAAAGCGGCAAAAGAAATTTAGAAAAAATAATAACAATAGGAGGAGTCAAGCTCTTCTTCAGAAGGTAAAGTTATGGTAGGATAAATAGAGATAAGTTAACCTAAAAACGAAACTAATCAAAAACTTTAAATTTAATTAGACCAAATGTAAAAAGTAATCTCAAATTATGAAGAAACAACTTACAACTTAGGCGAAAAAATACGGGAACTAATGAGTAACACAGAAGATTAGAACAACGAATTACTAATACTTAGAAGATAACTTATTTGTAGCAAATTAATAACGGAAGAATAACTCTGAACTTAATCATAATAAAATTTTAAATACAACACAAAAATGGAAATAGAAAAATACCAATATAATTAAAAACGGAATTGAATCCAGAAAAAGAAATGATTGCTACAAGTTTCATTAAAAGATTAGAAAATATAGAAAATAAATTATCATAAAAAAGAACGAAATAAAGACAATAATACAAACTTTGTTGATGTTGCAAATCAAATCAACATATTTTAAAAAACTGTTGATAATGAAAGAAAATAAACGAATAAGAGCAGAAAAGAACATGGAGACAACTCAATAAACTATGAATAACTCCAACAGGGATCTACAAATAAAAGCTTTTTGCAAGACCACTTGAACGGTTACAGTGGTAACCTTCCACTTAATAAAAAGGTTGTGGATAACACCCACGTTAAAAAAACTGTCCGCAGGAACTGGTTGCAATTCCAGAGAATGCAAAACTCTACTAACTTTAAGTATATTATTATTATTAGTTTAGTTTAAGGTTTGATTCCTATGGAAAAATAATTTTAGATTTGAATATTTTGAAGTAACTTACAAATGAATATAGTTACTTTAGAAATGAATTGTATTTAGTTGAAGGTTAATGTATATAAGATAAATAGTAAATATTGATGTAATAATTAGGTATTTAAATAATATTTGATTAGCAGTTTTATGTATTAATATGATTTAAATCTGGTTGGTAAATATTGTTTGGAAGTATTTATGAATATATAATAATAAAAGATTTGATAATTAAATGAATTAATATTCATGTATCTTATACTTATACTATGATTTAAGTTTTAATAAAAAGATGATTAAAGATTTAAATTATATGTTTATATATAAATTGGTTCTCTGGTAATTTATAATGGAAATGATTATTGGTTTTAAAGTTTGAACGCTCAATAAGATTTATGATTTGTTGTGGATTTTATAAATTGATGAATTAGTTTGATTTAAATAATAAACTTATTTATTATAAAACTATAAATTTCTCTTTTAAAAATATTTAATAAAGTAATATTATACTAAATATCCTAACTAGCATTATTTAGTTAGTTTTGCTACATTTATAATATATTATATAAATAGATAAATAAATAATATTATAGTAACTAGAGTTAATTTTATATAAAATGTCTACAAGTTAATTTAAAAATTGCTAACTATTAAAGAGCATAGCTAATGGATTAACAATCTTTAAAATCTTAATAAATTAAATAATATTTAAAATAAAATTCTACATGCCTAAATTATAATTTATATCTAAAAGATTTATTTACAATTCTTAGTTATGTATTATTTAAATAATAAAGACAATACTAAAAACATTTTTATTATAAAGGTTATACAGCTTTCATAGTTTCTAAATAATTTTTGAATATTTAAATAATATAGATGCTTAATATAAAATTATTTAGATGTTTCTAAAAAGGAAAAACTATAAATTGCATGTTTTATCTAATAAATAAATAAATAAATAAATTTGATTATAGAGCGCGTAGCACTCTCATTTGTGCGCAGCTCTTTAAAAAATGTTTCATACTGACAAGAATGTTTGTTACTGATAAAATTATCAGATACTGGTAGACCTTGTTCAATACTGGTATAATTATTCAATACTGATAAAAATGTTCAATACTGATATAATTTAAGAATACTCGTAATCTTTAATACTTGTTAGAGGTCCAAGGACATGGCAGGGTTACATCTCATCGCATCACCAAAGCAGAGGACGACATGTGTCAATTATGGGTACTTAAATTCCCCACCTCTGATGAAGCTCGCAATATTATTTCTTTTTCGTTCCAGAATTAAAGCTAAACTAAGCCAGTGCCGAAGGTCTAAGAATCTTATGTCTCTAGGCCAAACCAAAGCAGAGGAAGACTTAAAGTTGATTATGGGTACTTAACTTCCCCAACCTCTGATGAAGATGACCTTGTTGCTCACCTCCGATCAACTATTTAATATTAATAATATATAATAATATATAATAATATAAATATATTTAGTATATCATTATTTATTTATAATATTATTATTATTACTATGATAAAATAAATTGTATAATAAAAGAAATTACAAATGGCTTAAGAAAAGGGTTTTACCACCTTCTAAAAGAAAGAGAGAAAGCAAGAATTGAAAATATTTAGCTCAAGTCTTTTTAATTATTTATCTTCTTAATCAGCAAAAAATTAGCGAAAAACTTGAAAAGGACCGAAAAAGCGCCGTTAATTTCAAAAATGAAAATAAAATAAGAAACTAAAAGAAATCATTTTTTTTGAGCTTTAAGTATTTGATTTTAGATTTTGGCAAGTGAAAATTGCTTAATTAGCACAGATAAAAGGAGTAGAAGATTTCTATAAGACTATTATACCATTTCTCATAGCAAAAGAGAAAATAGCAGCATCTTTTCTTTAACATACGTCTTAACTTTAATTATCTCAACTTTCTTAAGAGATTTAACTCACAATCAAGTAAGAAAAATAGAAAATTAGAAAATTAGAAAAAAAGTTAAAATAAATAATAAATTAATTAATTAATTAACGTGGGTCTGCCATTATAGTCTATCCACGGATTAATTTTTTAATAAAATAGTCTTGATACTCTTTTCTCCTTGTTTTAATTCACAAATGTGAAACCTTCTTCTCTCTATTCTTGTGATTCTGTCTAAGGCCGGAGTTGAAATTCTCGAGGAATTTTCATTCTAGTACAAATGTCAGCTTTGAGTACCTTCTATAGATTAAAAATCTTAATTTATTTTTGCTTCAGCTATGCCTTGCTTTCCACCAAACACCTATCCAAGTTGACGGCATAGTGAATAGGAAAGCTTCTGAGGCACGAACTGCAGAATAAAACAGGCTTTTTCTGATTTTGATTCTCAGGCTCTCGACTAACCTAAGACTCACCGTCCATATTTTAAATTATATATAATAATAAACTTTTAATTTATAAAATCCTTTATAGCAACTCTTTTTAATTAAATTTTCCTTTAAATAAACAAAATACTTGTCTTAGTAAAACTTAATCTACTAGCAATTAATGAAATACTCTTTTATTTACTTAAGATAAAAGAAATATTATTAAAGTTAATAAAGAGTAGCAATTTAATAACCTTTTAACTTAACTATTTTCATTGATCTATCTTTGAATATCAATATCTCTTCGCTTTTTTATGAAAGTTATAGATTTATTTAACAGACATTGGTTATGTTTTTAAATATTTGGATATAATTAAGATTACTTTTAATTTAAGGATTTTATAAATAAAATAAATAATTCAGTCAGAAGTTATTGTAAAGTAGAAGAAAAGTAAATGGCTAGTAAACTAGAAAGGAAGTAATCAGTTAATTCATAAAGAAAGTATAAAAAAGTTAACTATAGAAAATATTTCCCCAGTTAAATATATAAATTGTCTTCTTTTTATATGATTGAGTAAGTAAATTAATTTTAGGCTATTTGAAATAACAAAGTTAATTTAGAGTTAAAATAGTTTTAACTCTTTAATCTATAAATAATAATAAGAAATTAATTTTAATCTTAAGAAGTTTTATAGATAAAGAAGTATAGTTCATCTTTAAATTAAAAGCTGGTAGCTATTTTAAGATAATTTTGCTATTATTTAATTAAATAAATTCTTAAGCAACGTTAAATCTTAATTCCAAAATAAAAACATTTAATTCATTTATAATTAAAATTAAAGCTATTATATTTAGTAATTTAATACTAAATTATAGTAACCCTCTATTTGTCAATAAAACTCAAACTATACCTAATAAGCAAGGCCTTTACGGATAATTAAATTAAATTATAGCAAAGAGCTTATATAAAGCTAAGTATGCTGAAATTAAATTCATTCATTCATTATTTTCAATTCCTTTTTTATTAATGCTATATTCAGAAGAAATATTATATATAGTATATATTTTAAATAGGGTGGAAACCCCTTTCCTTCGGATAGTGCTTAGAGGCGCAGCAAGGCAACTAAAAAATCAGCGCGGACGGAGGATAAATGGGAGAAAGAGAAACCAACAAAAAGAGAAGGAAGATTCGACAAGCTGGAGAACTCTGAATGCCAGGAGGAGACTTTCTTCATCATAGGTCGGGGAAAGATATACCCGTAATAGCATATTGCATCCTATGCTTTGGAAGGAAAAATTACAGGGACGTAATGCAGGAAGAGAAAACAAGGATAGAGAAACCCATTAAATTTTTTTCGACATTAAATAAAATTAATTTAAAGAGCTGCGCACCAACGAATGTGCTACGCGCTCTATAATCCAATTTTTTTTTAATTATTCAAATATTTGAACTAATAAAGCTAAAATAATAAATTTTAATATTTTATTAAGAGCTGCGCGATTATGAGGTGCTATGCGCTCTTTAATCTAAACTTCTAGCAATAGATTTATAAAGTTTCTCTTTTTTAAAATATATCTAAAAGCATAAATAAAACGATATATCTTTATTTTTATTAAATAAGTTAAAATATTTGTATAGATTAATCTAATAATAATGATTACTAAATATTAGTCTTTTACTTTAAAAATTAAATTTGTTTATAAGCGTTAAATGCTTTATTTATAAATATCATTAATTTGCTTATAGAGTTAAAATATCTTATAAATAAAATTAATAATTAACATTATTAGAGTGCATCAGTTTTTAACAAGCTAAATTATTTTTATTTTAGATAATGGATTAAATTAACCAAACAAAGATAGATAATATTACTTTATATATACATAAAATAATATTATTAAAATGATACATTTATTTTAAATCATTAATAAGAGTAAATTTTAGTGAGAATTATATATAAACAATTATCTTCAAGTTAATTTAAAGACTTCTTAACTATTTGAATAGCAAAATATTGGAAAAAGCATAAATAAAGGTTTTGAAATAAATTATAAATTTTGCAATTAAAAGAATTAAATAAGTTTGTATTGTCTATTTATTAAAACTAATCAAATTATAAATATTTAAATTAAAATGTATAAATTAAATTAATTATGCAAAAAGATTTATTTCAAATTTGAAAAGATATGTATTATTATGTAATTAAAAAAATGGATAATTTCTTGTAAAAAGCCTCTTCTAAACAGGATACATGCTAATCAAATTATATTAGCAGAACATATTACAAGAACTCAAAAATATGCAAATTGAGTATTTAAAATTTTTAAGAAACGTATAAGAGCTGAAGGAAAAGTCTCGTACCTCTAACACATAAATACTAAAAAACGAAAATCTCCATCAAGTTATTCTGAGGATTGAGCAAATAGAATCCAAATTCAATAATTAGCGGAACTACTGAAAATTTATTTCTAAAAAATACAACTATAAATGACCCCATGGATGTGAAACCAAATCTTCAAACAGCAAAAATTTCGATAGTAAAGAATAGAAAGTAATGCTGATATTTCAGGAAATATGGTTACATTTTAAGATAATGTTGAAAATTCTAATAAAAATAAAAACTGAATACTTTAAGTTATGAAGATCCATAAGTAATTTTTACTGCACTCTAGAAGGTTTGCTATACAGAAAAAAGATGTACTATATGGAATGAAATCTTGAAGGATATGGCATTTGCTTAATAAAGAAGAAATTTGAATATGCTTGGATTCGAAATTGATTGAAGAAAGATATCTTTAACAAAAAGGGTTAATGGAGCACTGGAAGATATATATTCAAAGAAGAAGACCCAGAATAAACCTGGAAATGGAATAATATTTAACACAACTTTATACTTTAAAGCAGTGATGAACCTTATTAATAAGTGGAATCACTATAATTTATTATTATTATATTATATAAATAAATAGGGAGGGGGCAATATCCAACTGACATTTACTTAAGATATGGTACTAGGAAATACTCGCAGGCAAAGAATCGAACAAGAATCTTGGTAGGACAAAGAGAAGTAAAAGACTAAAGAGGTATCAAGTAACGTTTTTGATGAAAGATACCAGATACTAAGTTCTATTCCGATCACGCTATATAGAAGACGAGACTCACAAAGGATGCTAGCACTGTGGAAGACTTCAGAAAGGAATTTTTTTACTTGAAAAAACTTTATTAAAGAGTTACGTGGCTTTGAGATGCTACACGCTCTCTAATCATATTTACTTATTTATTATTTATAAGAAAATATAAAATTTTAAATTAAGTAAATTGTAAGAATAAAAATATAGCTTGCTTTTTAAGAACAATCTTCTTAATAATAATTTTTTAGACTTTTAAAACTTAAAAGAAATTTAAAATTAAAGTTATAAACAACTAATCTATTATGTAGTCTTGATGAGTCTATTTAAAGTAGCTTAGAATATTACAATTAGTTATGTCTCTATTATTTTGGGTAATTTTTTTAGGGATATGTATCTTTATAAAAGTTAAAGAATTTAAACTACTAGAGATTTGCCTAAATAAGTTTATTATGAAGATATTCTTCTTTTTATTAATGTAAAATGAACAAAAAAGTTAATTTGATATCAATAGATTTACTAAGCTATTTTTAATAGGTTTCTTATAACGAAGTATAATCTGAATTGTAGTGTGTATTGAATATTATTAGTTCCTGCTTTTTTAAAAAAATTAATAGTGCTAATAATAGTTATTTCTAAAGATCTTATATATTAAAAACAGCCTTGGTGGGATTCGAACCCACAACCCTCAGCTTAGAAGGCTGATACGCTAACCGTTGCGCCACAAGGCTTTACAAACCTATTCTTAAATATGTATTAAATAGAATTTCAGTCTTTTCATGTAAAATAAATAACTAAACCTTTTTTAACAATAATTAGCTTTAATTAGATTTTTTTAAGTTTAAATTATTTTTTTGATTTTATTTTGAAATATTTTGAGTTTTAAGATATTTTATAAGTAAACAATATATGTCAAATATTATAAAATAGGCTTAGTTATGCTTACTAATTTTGTTTATAGTTGTTATTGATTAGACTTTGATATTAAACTGATTCATTATTAATATAAAGTGAGACAAATAAATTTTTGTATACTCTATGTTTTTATTGATTGTCTATTATTTAAATCTTTTTAAAAGATATAAAAATAAGAAACTGCTTAAATATTTTTTATTATGCTTTTTTGGTTTAAAAGTTTAAAGAAAGTCGCTGCTTAATAGTTATGGCTTATAAATAAATCGTTTATATCCAAGATACTTTAAAATTCTTTAGGCACAAGAAATTCATTGATAGAGTTAGAAAGCAGCCAAAAACAGGAATTTATCTTTATAAGGACAAATATTTTAATGAAAATTGAAAAGCAATAAATTAGAAAAATAAATAGATGGGTTAAATAATATTAAGAATAAATAAAACGGTTCTTTGTATTTTTATTAAATAGAAATATTTAGTTTAATATTAATAAAAAAGTTTATAGTATCTCCACTTAAATAAGTTTACCAATTATGTTCGTTTTATAATAATAATCAAATCTACTTTTCCTTCAATCTTCTTTTTCTTTCTTGAATCTATGCCTTGATCTTATACTTCTTGATAATTTGATTCCATTTTTGCATTCAAATGCATTCTATACGCGCCTGAATTTATACCTCTCAATACTTACCGTACTTGCATTCATTCAAAAAATCTCCCGAGATTATTTTGAAGCAAATTTCTTGTAGTTCTTATATATCTTTTATCTAGTGTTTATTTGCTTACCCAATTTAATGGTTGAGCAAGTTGATTTTAGTTGAGGATTTTTAATTAAAAAACTAGAGTTTTTATTTGTTCTATTACTGAGATTCCTTTAGAGCAGCAATAAGTAAATTAAATGCTTATATTTTTGGCTTCCTGCTTTTGTTAAGCTTGATAAATATAAGGTATACTGCTAGTAAATTAAGTTCACTGTGCTATAAAAGGATTGTTAGGATTTCCTCCAGCTTGGTGAAATTTTACATGCTTTGATTATTAATAAAGATATTTCTACTTACATGCATTGTTAAACTTTTGATTTTAAACCAGAAAAGAGTTGTGTTAATTAAAGTAAGTTAAACTCTTAAAGGGAAAAGATAGAAATAATAATGATTAGCTCTTTATTTGATTAAGAAATAATTAAGTTAATTATTAGAAAGACTTAACTTAAGGTATATCAATTTATTAGTATTAAATAAAGGAAACTAAGATATTATGGTATATCTTAGTTTTAAGCGATAAAGGTAAGTTTTAAAATATTAATACTTAGCAAGAGAAAAAGAAAGGCTAAATTATATAATAATTAAGATTATTATACTTTATAAAGTCTTATTTAGATATAGAATTAACTTATCGATTCATTAGCTCAATTTTTCAGAACCTTTATTTAAACCTTATCATGAAAGCATCATTTATAATTATAGTGAATTAATAAAGAGTGTAAAATAATAACTATCTATATACTTTATTATTATTACTAGTAAGCTTAAAATTGATAAAATAATCTAATTAATTAAAAAAATTTTAAAGAACATTTTATTGAAGATTTGTCTTTAATCAATAATTATTTAAGGATCTAGTTTTTTGCTAAAATCTTTAAGCTGATATTCAATTCCTAATCTGAACCAAAGTGATTCTTCATATATTATCTTATTTTAAACCAGTAAGCAAAATGCTTTATTGAAGTAATTATATATTACCAGAGAACCAATTTATATATAAACATATAATTTAAATCTTTAATCATCTTTTTATTAAAACTTAAATCATAGTATAAGTATAAGATACATGAATATTAATTCATTTAATTATCAAATCTTTTATTATTATATATTCATAAATACTTCCAAACAATATTTACCAACCAGATTTAAATCATATTAATACATAAAACTGCTAATCAAATATTATTTAAATACCTAATTATTACATCAATATTTACTATTTATCTTATATACATTAACCTTCAACTAAATACAATTCATTTCTAAAGTAACTATATTCATTTATAAGTTACTTCAAAATATTCAAATCTAAAATTATTTTTCCATAGGAATCAAACCTTAAACTAAACTAATAATATAAATGTCTAATTTATAATAAAATAATTATATTATATAGCCTTGAACCCAATGGCTCGCAATTCTTTAATAAACTTTTTGAAGCAAAAAACATTTTTTTCTTTCACGGTGCCAGCATTCTCTTATGATTCTTGTTTTCTATAGAATCATGATCAGAATGTTACTCTTAGAGGCCTTAATATCTAGCATATTTCATCATTAACACTACTTGATGTCTCTTTATCTCTTGGTTCCTACCAAGATTCTTGTTCGTGTTTTACACATGACGTATTTCAAGCTGGCAGAGTTTAAGTTGATCTCAGTTGGAGGATTACTTTTTCCTATTTAATATATAGAATAAATAGAATTTAAATGGTTATAATATAAAAATAATATTAAAAGTTATTTAAAATAAGTAAATTATATATTTCTTTTATCTTATTAAGTTTATTTTAAATACTCTGTACTTAATCATCAAATAAATTATATTGTTTTGAAAATATATATAGTAAAGATATGCCATTTAAACAGTTAAATGTTTCCATAATTGATTATCTTTTAATTATCTTAATATCTAAATAAATAATCTAAGCATTTTAATTTAGTGTTTAATATCAGCTGAATAATACTGACTTATTTGTAATAATTTATCTTCTATAAAGCAGCCATAATCTATAACTTTATAATATTTCTATATATTAAATAGATTAGAAAAGCATAGAAGCTAATATAGGATTATCATTTAAAGTATGTAATATATAGATTAGTTACATTAGTATTAGAGGTAAGACTAATAAGCTAGTTTATCATAGTAATAGTAATAATCTAATCTAAACTGTTATATTTACACTTTTAGCTTTTATATTTATTAACTTGCTAATCAAATGTAAGTTATCTACCTATGCTAATACTGCTTTATCCTTTTAACCTAACTAACGCTATTCCTACTACCTTGTTCTCATACTTTCTGTAGTTTATGCTTAAAGACTTAGTACTATTTATAGAATAAAATCAGCTGCTGCATTTGTTATAAGGTATTTCACTTTAGATTTGAAGATTTACCTATAAAGTATGAATGGGTAGAGATATTACAATAATAATAGGAGAAGATGAATATTAGAAAGTAATGGTAATAGAAATGAAGAAGTAAATAGATGAGAAGTAAAAGAAAATAACTAAGATATAACAAATAATTAGCTACTAGTTTATAAATCAAATACCCTCATAACATATTACATTCATAAAATAATAGAAACAAAAGAATAACAAGCAATATAATGTCCATCTGTAAGCCTTCATTTCTATCACTTAAAAATAGTTCTACAATTCAATAAATATATTAACAGATAAAATCTAAGCTGATTTATTAAAAAAGTATTAAGCCAGATATAGAATAAATAATTGAAGCTGAGTAGAATATAAGTGAAACTAAATAAATAAATTTCTTTTATTGGGATACTTAAATTCTTTTATTATTTAATATAGAAACAGAATAAATTAGAATAGTTTAAATAAATATAAAAGTTCCTAGTTTTAGTAGAAGTATTTAATATAAAAATAAATTAGTTGGAGGATAAATAAATGGATAAGGATTAAAAGATACTTTATCATTTTACTTTTAAGGAAATTGTAGAAAACTATCTAGTCTTAACTAAGGAAGATATTTATTTGCAATACCACCAGCTTAAGATTATATTTATGTAGTAGGAGGAACTTTTGATTAAAGTAAACCTTTAAGAACAGTAGAAAAGATAGGAAGTTAGAGTAAATGATAATATTGTTCTTAGTTTCCTTTTGGAATAGCATATTAGATATTAGTAGAAGATAAAAGTGAATCAAATATTTATTCGTTTGGAGGAAAGAACTAAAATGAATAAATTTTAAATGACATATGAAAATATAATATATAGAGCGATATATGAAATAAATGTAATTTAAATCTTCCTGAAGCTGCTTATTATCCTTTATTATTACTTGAACCTCTAGTTATAGTTGGAGGAGTAAAAAATCCAAGAAATAAAGAATTTTTAAGAAAGATATATAAAAGAAGCAATTAATAATGATAATAAATAGAATTTAAACATGATTCTTATAATTTATCAGCATTTAAAGCAAGAGATAGATTTGCTTATACTATAACTCTAATCTTTTATTGTTGAGAGTTGATATAGTAAATTTGGGTTACAAGACTTTAAGAATAAAGTGATGAATGAAGTTAAAGAGATAAATATGAATAATTTAAAGTATTTTTAATAGTAAATATTATATTTAATTTAAATTTTAATGATTTAGTAATTTAGTAGTTTAGAAGTTAGTAATTTTATAATTAATAATATCTTACTCTCCAAGCCTTATTTTATATATTTACAAGAATAAAGTAATAACTTCTCACTGAAAATAAATATTTAAGCAGTATTATTAAGAAAACTTTAGTCTATAACTTTAGACTAAGTAACCAGATTTTGGATTGTTGCAATGCAAAGTAAAGAGTTAGGAAAATAAGAAATTATCTATATGAAATATAAAATTTTGATATAGTTTTTGTTTTATTTAAGCAACTTATTAAGAAAGTATAATAACTATAATTTTAAGTGAATTCTCTTTAAGCCATCATGTATTTTACCAGTTAAATTAATATCACAAACATCCTCGATTCCGACTCAATAATACCAAATTACATTTAATTAGGTTCTTCGTAATCTTCTTCCATAAGATCTAATAGATCTAATATACTTGCTAAATTATAGTTAGTTTATCTTAAAATATCCTCTTGTAATAATTGAAAATTGAAATATATTTATTTTTAAGTCTTAATTCATATTTAATTTTCTATTATTTATGTATCTTAGATATATCTTATAACTTTTAAAATATTATAAATAAAAGCGATCCAGTTTAGATTTCTCAATTTTTCATTTTTATTTTAAAAATAAATTAAAAAAATGAAAGTTTTGTTTATCCAGCTCTATAATAATTTTCTCTGGTTGATGATAAAAAGAATTGTATTTGTAAATATAATAATGATATTTATAGTGGTTTATTCTTATATATTTATAAAGTTTATTATAAAAAATGTAAATTTTAACTGATTTATTATTTATCCTATTTTTAATCTGTATAAGATATTTCCATAAGCTTTTTTGAAGTTTTTTGCTAAACTATTAAAATTATATATTATTATATACTTAAGTTTACTTTTACTCTTTTCTAATGATTTAAAGTAGTTAATTATATTTACTTTGTTAAGATTATAATTGGTATAAGAATTTAAAAATATGACTTAAACTTTAGATTTAAAAATGTCTCTCTTTAAAAGCATGAACTTAATTTTTTTATAATAAAACAAAATTTATTTTCTGTATCTTAAATTATAATTAGATAAAGCTATTAAGTAAACAATTAGTTCACAATTCTTTTTAATTTGTCTTTTCCTTATATCTTAAATTTATTTCATAAGATATTAAATTATATTTCAAGTTAAATAGTAAAACCTAAAATATAGATATATTAATCTTTAACTTTTAACCTCAAATTATTTTAAGATCATTTTAAGTCTTAGAAGAACCAAGCCACCTAGCTTAGAGTCATAATACAGGAAAATTGGTATTTTATCAGCTTCTGTAAAAGGACTTTAAATTATTTGAAATCGGTAAAGAGAGGAATTTTTACTCTCAGTAGATACAAGAAATTTTCTCCCTGACACTTCAAAATTCTAGATTGTATTTTTACTCTGTCTAAGATTGAATATGGAGAGAAGTAGGTTTCTTGAACTGTAATGAGAGGTTCATAGACTATGAAAGAGAAGATATCCAAAAGTATGTCAATAATGGCAAGTAAGGCTTTCAGTCGCATATCAATATCTTAATGAGGTTTGTTGCATAAACTTTAACTGACTACTATTTAGCATTTAGTGACTAAAGGATTTTTCCGATTCTATTTTAAAATACGGAAAGAAGCTAGAACTTATCCAGTATTCGATATAAGAAAATTTTTTGAAAACGATTGAAACTAAAAATTTTTATACTTTTAGTAAGTAAAAAAGGAAATTTTAGTTTTATTGAATTAATTATGATGATAAAATAATGATTTCTAACTAACTTTCTATTGATTAATTTATTGAAGATATAATAAGAAACAAAATTTATTAAGAAGTAACTCTACGTCTCTGAGACAAGTCCACTGCATTTATATTCAGAGAGTAACTTGAAGGACTTTAGAAATTTCCTCATATAAATTATAGAAAACTTAACAAGAAATAAAGAAAAGAAATAATTTCAATCTTTAAGTGCGCACTTAATCTTATAATTTTCAATATGATATATAAACGTCATTATTCTGTGGAAAAAGTGTTCTGTCCTTGCGTAAGAAAAGATTCATTTAAGCATTTCTTAGAATGTATCTACTATTTGGGTTAACTTAAGAATCTTTCTGATAAATTTCCTGGTAAAAACTTGGAAAAAATAATAACTTATGATCACTTCTACATAAACTAACATTTCACTGCTAAAAATAAAGTGATGAAGACCTACAAATAAATTTTTTTACAGGATTTTACTAAAAAAAGAATTTAAATTGCAGGATAAAGAGCAAATAAATAATTGGAGCCGAAAGAAGAACAATAAAGAAGAACAAGAAGAAATGGGGAAGAGTTGGTAAATGAAAAAACGATACTTGAACTTTACGAAAATAATAAAAATTAAGCAAATGATTCATGTCAGTAAGTTGATTTGAATAAGATTTTGAGTAAAGTGATTTTTCTACATTAAGTATATTAAATATATTATCTAAAAATGAATAAATGAAGTTTAATTTTAGTTACAAATAATAAAAGATAAAATATTTTAAATAATGATTAAAAGCATAATCTATTAAAAGCTATTGACTATGAGTTTTAAAGATATGATTTTAATATTTCTAGATTAAACAAGTTTAACAGTTTATCTTTAGTTATTTATAAAAGAGATAAAAAATCTATTAATAATAAACTTAGAAAATAGATTAGATTCATTATATATAAAGTTATAAGATTAGATTTTTAAGAGATGAAAAGAAGAAAATAGAAACTGTACTATTTTTACTTTCATAATTAAAAAGAATAAATATTTATCTCATTAAAGCTTAAATAAATTTAGCTGTATAAATAACTTAAAAACTTTGAAAATAGTTTGAAATATTAATAATTAGATTATATTTATTTATATTTTGAATTAAAAAAGTTATTATTATTAAGTAACTTGCAAACTTAATAATAGTTAACTTTATATAAGTTTTTTTATATTACAAAGTGTATTGAAAATAATGTAAAAGATTCATTTCTAGATTACAGTTTGTTTAATTTATGTTTAGATTTTTCTAATAATGATAAATAATCTAGAAATACTTGAACAATTAATTTATTAATTGATATATTTTAAGAATATAAACTTTTACAATTATAGATTTTAACTATCTTTAGTAATATCTTTTATCATAATGATATATAATCGTCTTCATATATTTTGGAATGTATTAAAATTCTTTAATATTTGATCTAATTCTCTTAAGTATTTTTTAAAAGCTTGATTTTATGTTTAATAAGCATATCTCGAATGATTAGAAATGTAAATAATATTATAATAATACTCATTTAACTATATCACAAATTAGTTTAGTTTATAAAAAGAAATATGCTATATACATATTGATTATTTGCTAATATAATAGCATTAAATATGTAAATTATTTGTTAAATAATTATTCTTTATTTTTAAATACATTTATAAGCATAATTTTAGCTTAAATATTCAATTTATATTTCTTATTTAGTCTTTAATCATTAAAACAGAATATAAGTATTATATTTTAGGCAGAACTGTAATAATTGTCTATCACATCTTTAATAACCTATATCTACTTTCTTTATTAAGACATAGATATCCTATTTCTTCGCTTTATAATTAAAATATCTTAAGTAAAATTAAATTTTTTAGATATCCAAAATAAATAAATAATTCTTCAAATAAAAGAATCTTATTAATACTTTATTTTAAGATAAACTTTCATAAAGTTATGATTATTAAAATAAATTATCTCAGTTTATTAGTTAAGAAGTAATATTAAAACTATTTTAAAAGATAGTTTTAATACTCAAATATTATTTTATTACAAATATAAAAAGAAGAAAATATAAATTAGTATATTAATACATGTTTTTATATCAAGCAGTTAAAAGGATATAACCTTTCAAACTTAATTAATTAGATAAATAACTATTCAAATAACATATAACTATTTATCATTATTAAGCTTATTGCTAAAGATACTATGACAGATATTTATATTCTTACAAATTTCAAATCATTCTATTATCATTTTACCTAAATAGATTCTAAAATCAATCATAAAACTTTATCGCTACTTACATTTTTTATACAAATTATACACTTTCCAATTTTACTTTTCTTATCCGTTTATAAAAATAAAGAAATATAAAGTTTAAAACTTAAAAATTACATCGCTAATAAAGTAACGCCTTTAGCAAGCAAAAATATTAGAAGTTTTAAATTATAAGACGATAAAGTAAGAGTTTTATTAATAATCAATATAAATGCTGAAAGATATAAATTTAATCATTTTAAGATAAATAAAAGTGTAGAAATTCGAATACTTTCCTTTAATAAATCTTAATATTAACCTTTTTTGCTCTATTTGGTTTTTATACTTAATATTATTAGTAAAACTCATTATACTTATGTTAATTGTAATATCTCAAGATTATCAAGTTTTATTTGTCATTAAAGATAGATAAAATTTAAAACATATGTATCATATATTTTTATAGATTATTTTTATTTCAATTATATTAAAAAAATTAGTTACTTGTAAATTAATTTATGGAGCATAAATTGATATAAGAAAAAGGAATTTTATTATTGATATTTAGATATATTTTAAATTTATAAATTAATAATTCTAACTTATTCTATATCTAGTATTATTTTCATAGTTTTAGAAAATAATCGAAAGGAGTTAGAAGTTCTAAGGAATTAATAGTTTCAAAAGTTGCCATTTGCATCTAGTGAACTTTAGATCGCCTTTTCTTGAACTAAAGAATAGCACAGAACTTCAATAATTTGACATCCTTTTTTTTATTTAAACTTTATTGATAAGCTAAATATATCTAAAAATTATATTTTAAATTATTAATCTTACTATTATTAAATTTTATCTTATATATCGAACCTTCTTAAGTTTATCATATTTAAAATAGGTTTTTTATTATATTTTTCTATTATTTTCATAAATTTGGTTACTTCACCACCATCTTTTATGATGATGCTACTTTTAACATACATAACAGCTTATTTTTCTTATAATTTTTTATTTTTATTAATTTATTTTAATTTCCATAAGAATATTTCCATGTATCCGTTGATTTTTTATATAACTTCTTATTGGATATTCTTTTTTGCTTAAAGTTCTTTTATTTGATATCGAATTATAAAACTTAGATTAAAACATTTGAAGGATTTAGTAAAATTATTTTTCAATCTCTTCTGGTTTATATCCCATTTACGATTATATACTATTTATTGAATCTTCTTTAGAAAGGAATAGAAGGTTTAGTTCTTCGCCTATTTTTCCTAGTATTTATTAAATTTTTCGAATCTTTAATATTTTTTAATTCATATTATATATTTAATATCCTTTACTGAACTAATTGTAAAAAATATTACTAAGTTCCTTTTTTTTATCTTATTAAGATAATTATTAAATTAAATAAGATAATTATTCCTAATATTAGAAATTAATTGAAGCCTGTTATTTCTTAGGTAGCATTTTAAATTAAATATGTATGATAATAATATAACATTCTAAATAAAAAATGTATAAGTTATTTAATTAAGTATTATTCAAAATATTTATATAAATTAATTTTATTATAGAGCGCATAGCACTCTCGTTGGTGCGCAGCTCTTTAAAAAACGTTTCATACTGACAAGAATGTTTATTACTGATAAAATTATCAGATACTGATAAACCTTGTTCAATACTGGTATAATTATTCAATACTGATAAAAATGTTCAATACTGATATAATTTAAGAATACTCGTAATCTTTAATACTTGTTGGAGGTCCAAGGACATGGCAGGATTGTGTCTCATTGCATCACCAAAGCAGAGGACGACATGTGTCAATTATGGGTACTTAAATTCCCCACCTCTATAATAATATGGATACCACCAATAATAATTTCCTTTTATTTCCAGAATTAAAAATTAAAATAAGTCAGTGCCGAAGGTCAAACTAGCAGATGTCTTGAGGCCAAGCCAAAGCAGAGGAAGACATAAAGTCGATTATGGGTACTTAGCTTCCCCAACCTCTGATGAAGCCATCTCTTGTTGTTCACTTTTGAACAACTATGGCGATTTAATAAATATATATTATAAAACATGTAAGTGAAAATACTACTTTAATTTATAGATTTCCCTTTTTTGGATTTAAAAATATACAATCTAAATAATTATAAATTTGTATTAAGTATCTAAATTATTTTTCTTAAATATTAAAGTATTATGGTTATTTTATATTTATGAAAAGCTGGAAAATGATAAATTTAAAAAAATGTATTATTAAGTTATTTTTAATATTTAAGTAACTTTTAAAATATTATAATTATAAATATATAAGTTTGCAAATTTTAATCTAATCTATTTGCAAAATTTATTTAATTAAAAATTTATAATTTAGATAAGTATGATTGGATTCATTTTAATAAATAGCCAATCCATATTTACTTAAGATTTTAATCTCAAAATATTTCTTTTTATTTATTTTTCTAGCTTTATTTAAGCTTTTCAAATTATTTAAATTAATTAAATAGTTAATATGTCTTTAAATTGAATATCACTTACAGATATTTTTTATTTATATAATTTAACTAAAAATTACTCTTAAAATTGAATTATATCATATTAAGTTATTTTTAGATATTTAATATTATCTATTTATGTCTTTTTACTATATCATTTAAATATTTAAAAGTTTACTTGCAAAGAAAAAACACAAATATTGTAATTTTAGAAAATGCTCTTAATTTATTTTATATATAGAAGATATTTTAACTCTATAAGTAAATTAATAATTCTTAAAAATAAACCATTAAACGTTTATTAAAAGTTGTATAATAAAAAACTTATAAGTAGTAAGAATTATTATTAGATTAACCTAAAAATTACTTTAACTTATTTAATAAAGGCAGATATTATATTTTATTTATCGATTTTAATTATATTAAAAGAACTGTTTGATATCTTGTCAAAATATATGAATTGGATTATAAAGCGAGTAGAACTCTCTTAGGGGCGAAGATCTTTTAATTAAATTTATTTAATGTCGAAAAATAATATTTTATGGGTTACTCTATCCTTTTTTTCTCTTTTTGCAGTACGTCACTGTAATTTTTTATTCTAAAGCAAAGATGCAATATACTATAACGGCTACATATATTTCCTACCTATGATGAAGAAAGTCACCTCCAGGTATTCAGAGTTCTCCAGCTTTTCGAATCTTCTTTCTGATATTATTTGTATCTCTTTCTCCGATATATCCTCCATCAGCGGTATTTTTAGTTGTCTGTTAAGCCTACATGCAGCATCCATAGGAAAGGGCTATCCAAACTAATTTAATTAATATAAAATAAAATATTAAAACATATTGTCTTAGTTTCAACATTATAAATATGTGTAAATCAATTAAAAATGTAAAATTTTTATTTGAACGCTAATTAATAGATAAAACAACAAAATTCATTTATAAATTGATTGATCTCTAAAATTTGAGATTATTTAACACAATTTCTAAAATTTAAAATAATTATCCTTTCATCTTAAAGGATCAAGTTAAAAATTAAAATCTAAAAATGCAAATATAAAGAGTAATAAGCATATCTAGAATTGTAATCATAAATAGATAATGCATTCTTGTGTTAATTTTTATTTATGTATTTTATAAAAATTGATAACATGTTTTATAACAAATAAAAATCAATAAAATAAATGTCATTCTGTTGTACTCTTCTTGTTCTTCTTCTGCAACCAAGTGTAATAATCATTTCCATAATAATTCCTATAATTAGCATCGTTTTAGTTGTAATATGATCCGTAATTCCAATAATCATAATAGGGATAGTTCCAGTTTTAATATGCTCCTGAACTTTAAGAATTTCCATTTCTATTATTATATCCATTATCATATGCATAATAGTTGTTATTTTAACTGTATGGATTCCAATAATAACCATTCCAATAGTAATAATCTCTATTACCTACATCACTTCCTGATGAACTCTAACTATTATAATAATATGGATACCACCAATAATAATTTCCATCATAGTAACTGTAATGGTTGTAATTGTTATAATTTGAACTGTGATCTGAATGTCCCTATGAATTCCAATTACTATAATAATTATCAGGATAATACTAAGTATATCCACCCCAATATCCATTATCGCTTGATCTCGAATTATATTCATTTCCATTCTAATAATTTTAACTCCAATATTTTGACTTTTGTAACAATTACTAAGAATCTTTATTTCTATTCAAAGCATCTTTCACACTAAACTTGTAACTTTCGAAACATGCTAGTAAATTTAAGATTATCAGCACCTAAGCTATCATTTTTTATTATTTTTACTTTTTTTCTCCTACTTATATACCCATATTCATATGCATTAGCATAGTAGTTTTGTTCTACTATTAAAAAAGTGGTTTTTTTTATGGTTATAAAATATGTATACCTTTTTTATTTATGTATTTTATAAAAATTGATAACATGTTTTATAACAAATAAAAATCAATAAAATAAATGTCATTCTGTTGTACTCTTCTTGTTCTTCTTCTGCAACCAAGTGTAATAATCATTTCCATAATAATTCCTATAATTAGCATCGTTTTAGTTGTAATATGATCCGTAATTCCAATAATCATAATAGGGATAGTTCCAGTTTTAATATGCTCCTGAACTTTAAGAATTTCCATTTCTATTATTATATCCATTATCATATGCATAATAGTTGTTATTTTAACTGTATGGATTCCAATAATAACCATTCCAATAGTAATAATCTCTATTACCTACATCACTTCCTGATGAACTCTAACTATTATAATAATATGGATACCACCAATAATAATTTCCATCATAGTAACTGTAATGGTTGTAATTGTTATAATTTGAACTGTGATCTGAATGTCCCTATGAATTCCAATTACTATAATAATTATCAGGATAATACTAAGTATATCCACCCCAATATCCATTATCATTTGATCTCGAATTATATTCATTTCCATTCTAATAATTTTAACTCCAATATTTTGACTTTTGTAACAATTACTAAGAATCTTTATTTCTATTCAAAGCATCTTTCACACTAAACTTGTAACTTTCGAAACATGCTAGTAAATTTAAGATTATCAGCACCTAAGCTATCATTTTTTATTATTTTTACTTTTTTTCTCCTACTTATATACCCATATTCATATGCATTAGCATAGTAGTTTTGTTCTACTATTAAAAAAGTGGTTTTTTTTATGGTTATAAAATATGTATACCTTTTTTATTTATGTATTTTATAAAAATTGATAACATGTTTTATAACAAATAAAAATCAATAAAATAAATGTCATTCTGTTGTACTCTTCTTGTTCTTCTTCTGCAACCAAGTGTAATAATCATTTCCATAATAATTCCTATAATTAGCATCGTTTTAGTTGTAATATGATCCGTAATTCCAATAATCATAATAGGGATAGTTCCAGTTTTAATATGCTCCTGAACTTTAAGAATTTCCATTTCTATTATTATATCCATTATCATATGCATAATAGTTGTTATTTTAACTGTATGGATTCCAATAATAACCATTCCAATAGTAATAATCTCTATTACCTACATCACTTCCTGATGAACTCTAACTATTATAATAATATGGATACCACCAATAATAATTTCCATCATAGTAACTTAATGGTTGTAATTGTTATAATTTGAACTGTGATCTGAATGTCCCTATGAATTCCAATTACTATAATAATTATCAGGATAATACTAAGTATATCCACCCCAATATCCATTATCGCTTGATCTCGAATTATATTCATTTCCATTCTAATAATTTTAACTCCAATATTTTGACTTTTGTAACAATTACTAAGAATCTTTATTTCTATTCAAAGCATCTTTCACACTAAACTTGTAACTTTCGAAACATGCTAGTAAATTTAAGATTATCAGCACCTAAGCTATCATTTTTTATTATTTTTACTTTTTTTCTCCTACTTATATACCCATATTCATATGCATTAGCATAGTAGTTTTGTTCTACTATTAAAAAAGTGGTTTTTTTTATGGTTATAAAATATGTATACCTTTTTTATTTATGTATTTTATAAAAATTGATAACATGTTTTATAACAAATAAAAATCAATAAAATAAATGTCATTCTGTTGTACTCTTCTTGTTCTTCTTCTGCAACCAAGTGTAATAATCATTTCCATAATAATTCCTATAATTAGCATCGTTTTAGTTGTAATATGATCCGTAATTCCAATAATCATAATAGGGATAGTTCCAGTTTTAATATGCTCCTGAACTTTAAGAATTTCCATTTCTATTATTATATCCATTATCATATGCATAATAGTTGTTATTTTAACTGTATGGATTCCAATAATAACCATTCCAATAGTAATAATCTCTATTACCTACATCACTTCCTGATGAACTCTAACTATTATAATAATATGGATACCACCAATAATAATTTCCATCATAGTAACTGTAATGGTTGTAATTGTTATAATTTGAACTGTGATCTGAATGTCCCTATGAATTCCAATTACTATAATAATTATCAGGATAATACTAAGTATATCCACCCCAATATCCATTATCGCTTGATCTCGAATTATATTCATTTCCATTCTAATAATTTTAACTCCAATATTTTGACTTTTGTAACAATTACTAAGAATCTTTATTTCTATTCAAAGCATCTTTCACACTAAACTTGTAACTTTCGAAACATGCTAGTAAATTTAAGATTATCAGCACCTAAGCTATCATTTTTTATTATTTTTACTTTTTTTCTCCTACTTATATACCCATATTCATATGCATTAGCATAGTAGTTTTGTTCTACTATTAAAAAAGTGGTTTTTTTTATGGTTATAAAATATGTATACCTTTTTTATTTATGTATTTTATAAAAATTGATAACATGTTTTATAACAAATAAAAATCAATAAAATAAATGTCATTCTGTTGTACTCTTCTTGTTCTTCTTCTGCAACCAAGTGTAATAATCATTTCCATAATAATTCCTATAATTAGCATCGTTTTAGTTGTAATATGATCCGTAATTCCAATAATCATAATAGGGATAGTTCCAGTTTTAATATGCTCCTGAACTTTAAGAATTTCCATTTCTATTATTATATCCATTATCATATGCATAATAGTTGTTATTTTAACTGTATGGATTCCAATAATAACCATTCCAATAGTAATAATCTCTATTACCTACATCACTTCCTGATGAACTCTAACTATTATAATAATATGGATACCACCAATAATAATTTCCATCATAGTAACTGTAATGGTTGTAATTGTTATAATTTGAACTGTGATCTGAATGTCCCTATGAATTCCAATTACTATAATAATTATCAGGATAATACTAAGTATATCCACCCCAATATCCATTATCGCTTGATCTCGAATTATATTCATTTCCATTCTAATAATTTTAACTCCAATATTTTGACTTTTGTAACAATTACTAAGAATCTTTATTTCTATTCAAAGCATCTTTCACACTAAACTTGTAACTTTCGAAACATGCTAGTAAATTTAAGATTATCAGCACCTAAGCTATCATTTTTTATTATTTTTACTTTTTTTCTCCTACTTATATACCCATATTCATATGCATTAGCATAGTAGTTTTGTTCTACTATTAAAAAAGTGGTTTTTTTTATGGTTATAAAATATGTATACCTTTTTTATTTATGTATTTTATAAAAATTGATAACATGTTTTATAACAAATAAAAATCAATAAAATAAATGTCATTCTGTTGTACTCTTCTTGTTCTTCTTCTGCAACCAAGTGTAATAATCATTTCCATAATAATTCCTATAATTAGCATCGTTTTAGTTGTAATATGATCCGTAATTCCATACTATCGAAGATTAAAATAACGAGCTTCTAATAATTAGACGATAATTGATTTAGAATAATCTAGTCACGGAATAGTAACTATATGAATAATCTCAATCGAATTTTAAGCAAGAACAAAATATGATTATCGAAAATGTTTCTACATAAGCAAACGTTTAAGAAAAATAGAATGACTAAAAGATTAATATAGATTTAATCAAAAGAATCGATTAACTTGAAAAAAAAGTATTTCTGAAGAGATTCAAGAAAAGACAAGGCAAACAATGCTATTATTGCAAATCAAAGTGACACTTATTACAAAATTGCGATTAGTGAAGATAAATTTAGATAAAAGAACAATAAAGAACGTTAAGCATACTCAGCAGACTCTGAATAACCTAAACAGGGATTTACAAGAGAAAACTATTCACATAAAAGACAGAAGATCCTCTGTGGTTCCATCCACATAAAAAAATGGCGTGGTATCCATCCACGCTAAAAAAATGGTAGCAAAAACCTGGTATAATCATAATAGGGATAGTTCCAGTTTTAATATGCTCCTGAACTTTAAGAATTTCCATTTCTATTATTATATCCATTATCATATGCATAATAGTTGTTATTTTAACTGTATGGATTCCAATAATAACCATTCCAATAGTAATAATCTCTATTACCTACATCACTTCCTGATGAACTCTAACTATTATAATAATATGGATACCACCAATAATAATTTCCATCATAGTAACTGTAATGGTTGTAATTGTTATAATTTGAACTGTGATCTGAATGTCCCTATGAATTCCAATTACTATAATAATTATCAGGATAATACTAAGTATATCCACCCCAATATCCATTATCGCTTGATCTCGAATTATATTCATTTCCATTCTAATAATTTTAACTCCAATATTTTGACTTTTGTAACAATTACTAAGAATCTTTATTTCTATTCAAAGCATCTTTCACACTAAACTTGTAACTTTCGAAACATGCTAGTAAATTTAAGATTATCAGCACCTAAGCTATCATTTTTTATGATTTTTCTTTTTTTCTCCTACTTATATACCCATATTCATATGCATTAGCATAGTAGTTTTGTTCTACTATTAAAAAAGTGGTTTTTTTTATGGTTATAAAATATGTATACCTTTTTTATTTATGTATTTTATAAAAATTGATAACATGTTTTATAACAAATAAAAATCAATAAAATAAATGTCATTCTGTTACTTGTACTCTTCTTGTTCTTCTGCAACCAAGTGTAATAATCATTTCCATAATAATTCCTATAATTAGCATCGTTTTAGTTGTAATATGATCCGTAATTCCAATAATCATAATAGGGATAGTTCCAGTTTTAATATGCTCCTGAACTTTAAGAATTTCCATTTCTATTATTATATCCATTATCATATGCATAATAGTTGTTATTTTAACTGTATGGATTCCAATAATAACCATTCCAATAGTAATAATCTCTATTACCTACATCACTTCCTGATGAACTCTAACTATTATAATAATATGGATACCACCAATAATAATTTCCATCATAGTAACTGTAATGGTTGTAATTGTTATAATTTGAACTGTGATCTGAATGTCCCTATGAAAATAGACACATAAAATTTTAGGAAAACGCTTTAAACAATTAAATTGAAGGAAAAAGAATTATTAAGAAATAAATGAAAATCAACAAAACGATAATTATAGAGAATACCAAATAGTAAGATAGGAATATTCTTAAACAAGAAAAAGAGATAAAAACGATTTTAACCTATTTATGTATAACGTTAATAAAAGAAACCTGATAGAAATATGGATGAAACTAAAAAACCTACTTAATAGAAAAAATAATTAGTGAGTGCGCTTATAAAAAGAAGATGTTAAGACTTTCTTGAACGAATGATAGCAGTTATATAAAGTTGGCGATAAAAAGATACCAATTTACTTCTTAAAAAAGAGATAAATAGTGGTTAAAGAAAATGAAATTTGACAAATCATTTATTAATTGGCGAAATGTAAAGCAACAGGACATAATGAAATTTAAGAAGGAAAAATTTTTGCTGATGGGAAAAAATTAATAGAAGTAACTTCAAAATTATATCTAAGATGATTTTAGAAGGAGTAATACATTATGAGATGAAACAGCAATACATAATATTTATATACAAAAAAGGATGATAGATGAACCCGATGAACTATAGACCAATTTCTTTATTGAATCCTTCTTTAAAAATTCTAAACGCATGAATTTTCTAGAATTGTAAGGATATCTTCATCATGATGAAAACGAATGCTAATATGGTTTCAAAAAAGGAAAATCATGTGCACTTTAAATCTTAAATTTAAGATCTGTGTAGAAATAGTAAATGCGGAACAAAAAAGATTTATTTGTAATATTTGTTGATATTAGAAAACTTATAACTCAGTGTAAAGAAAGGATATATGATAAATCCTAAACGATCTAAAAGTACTGGAATAGATAATTAAACTACTAGCAAACTTTTACTGTGAAGAAGAAATTAAACTGAAAATCAATGATTGAATAGCAAAATGATTCACGACAACGAAAGGGTTGAAACGGGAAGCATAACTTCGCCAAGACTATTTAACTTGATAATTGCAAGACTTCTCCATAGTTTGAAGATTAAAAGCTAGGAATTAAGATAGACTTTAAAAACTAAGAGGGATGAACAAAGAAATATATGCAGGATGTTTTGCATATGCAGATGACCTAGCCTTAATGAATAATTTGAAATAATTAGAGGAAGTAATCGAAAATTTAACCTAATGGACAGAAAAGTAAAAATTCGAAATTGAAGATAAAACAAATGAATGATATGAAAATCAGCAGAAAATAGTAACTGAGAAAAATTGGAAATACTATCGAGGTGAGAAATTTAAGGAGCGAAAGAATAACAAATTTTTAATACCGAGGTCATATAATAGAAGAGAACATCAATTTTAAAAAACACATTGAGAATAGACTAGAAGCAGCATAAAAAATGCAAACATGAATATTGGGAAAAATAACAATGAAAAAGGGATTAAAACATATAATGCAGGAATAATGATAAAAACCTTCGTAAGCTCAGTTTTCAGTTACGGGACAGAAGTGATCCCATATTGCAAATAATTTGTAGGAAAATAATTGATGGAGCAACTAGAAATAATATAGAGAAAATCTTTACGAAAAATCATAGATGCCCCTTTTTAAGTGCAAAATGAGATGTTAGAACAAGAGCTGCAGTTAATGAAATTTAAACATTTACTATGACAAAAAACGTTGAGATTAAGAGGCAAATTAATAGAAAACTAAGAAAAAACAGTAGAATGATTGTTCGACCTAAGTAAAGAAAAGCATTTTATATTTGAATAATATTGTACAGCAATAAAATTAGAACTAATAAATGAAGACAAAGAAATATTTGTAGATGATGATAATAACAATTAAAAAGGAAAGAAAAATATTAATACCGCAATATGAGAATTCAGAGTATACGTAGAAGATAGAAAAAAATGGAGTAAATGATAAGAACATTACAGTATAGAAAAAAATGATTTTATGAATATATAGTTGGACCACCCAACTTCCCGAGAATCAATAAAAATAGATAAAAAGGAAACATGTTACTTATTAAGAAGAAGTAAGAGGTGTAATGGGAGCTAAGATTGCTTAAAAGAAAGAAAAAAATTTATTCTTTTAAAAGAAGATACCCTTTCAGCAACGAATACTGAGAAAATGAAAGGATTACAAAAAATATTATACAGCAAAAAAGAAAGAAGAAAAAATTGTATCTGAAAACTTAGAGTAATAGAAAAGAAAGATAAAAAATTAAACCTTTAAATAAGAAATGAGATCTGGAAAGATTAAAAAGATTTGATATAAACTTAGAAGAGTAAAACAGAGTTAAAGTGGTATGAAACATAAAGATAATATCATAGATTCAGTAGAAAAATAAAACGAACCAAAAAAAATGAAAATAATAATAAAAAAAGAAATTATATTTTCTTGAGTGTAAAAGACGATAAATAAGATCGATCTTAAAATGGATTTAGTATGACATAAAAAAAAATTCATGTAAGATTTCATAGCTGGTAAAAGTAAACAGTTAACAAAATAGACATGATAAAAAAAATTATGAAAAATATATAAAAAAAGAAAAAATATCTTTAAAAAGTAAAATAAAAGCGAAGAGAAGAGAAGAGAAGCGAAAAATAAGAAAAAATATAAGAAAGAAAAACATTAAATATTAATCTTTTAGTAATTGGAATTCGTAGGGACATTCAGATCACAGTTCAAATTATAACAATTACAACCATTAAGGTTACTATGATGGAAATTATTATTGGTGGTATCCATATTATTATAATAGTTAGAGTTCATCAGGAAGTGATGTAGGTAATAGAGATTATTACTATTAGAATGGTTATTATTGGAATCCATACTAATCCAGTAACAGTTATTATGCATATGATAATGGATATAATAATAGAAATGGAAATTCTTAAAGTTCAGGAGCATATTAAAACTGGAACTATCCCTATTACGATTATTGGAATTACGGATCGTATTACAACTAAAACGATGCTAATTATAGGAATTATTATGGAAATAATTATTATACTTAGTTGCAGAAGAAGAACAAGAAGAGTACAAGTAAGGCTGAATGACATTTATTTTATTGATTTTTATTTGTTATAAAACATGTTATCAATTTTTATAAAATAAATAAAAAAGGTTGTAAAATATAAATAAGCGTATATAAACCTTTCTTCAATCTCCCTTTTCGTATATTTTATTTACTTTAAATAAATTGAACGAATGGCAATTTTATTAATTTTAATTTTTTTTTCTTATCTTACATCTGGATTCCTATTTAATTTTAACTTTCATCTTTTTAGTATTTTTTTTACAGATTTATTTCTTTAAACATTTATTCCGTTTTTCATTGATTTGATTAAAAAGGTTTTTATAAAGTAACTTGTTTTATGAAATATCTTTTATGATTATTAAAGTAGAAATGAATGTTTTATTAAAAAAACGACAAAATTCTTTTCTTTGCCAACTTAAAGATTTTTTTTTTTAGTAATTAACACTAAATTTTCTTTTTAATAGAATTTCATTTCTTCAAATAACAGAAAATGCATTATAGATTTATGATTACAATTTTAGATATGCTTATTATTTATTTTATTTTTTTAGTTTTAGATCTTAATTTTTGACTTAATTCTTTAAAGATGAAAGTATTATTATTTTAAATTTAAGAATTTGTGATAAATAGTCGCAAATTTTAGAGATTAATCAATTTATAAATGATTCTTATTTTTTTATTTATAAATTAATGTACAAATATAAATTTTACGATTTTAATTGGTTTACACATATTTATATTATTGATACTAAAACAATAAGTTTTAATTTTTAATTTTATATTAATTATAATTAGGGTGGATAACCCTTTCCTATGGATGCTGCTTGGAGGCTCAATAGACAACTAAAAAATGAGTGCTGACGGAGGATATATGGGAGAAAGAGAATCCAATAAAAAGGGAAGTAAGATTCGACAAACTGGAGAACTCTGAATGCCAGGAGGAAACTTTCTTCATCATAGGTCGGGGAAAGATGTAGCCGTTATCGTATATTGCATCCTATGCTTTCGAAGGAAAATTACAGGAACGTAATGCAGGAAGAGAAAAAAGGATAAAGAAATACATAAAATGTTATTTTTCGACATTAAATAAAATAAATTAAAAGATCTTCTCCCTAACGAGAGTTCTACGCTCTCTATAATCCAATTTATATATTTTGACAAGATTTCAAAGCGTTCTTTTAATATAATTAAAAAAGATAAATAAAATATAATATATGCCTTTATTAAATAAGCAAATTAATATTTAGGTTAATCTAATAAAGTAAAAGTTAAAAAGCTTTGTTAAAGTCTTAGTAGTCAGCCATCTGATTTGTTTTATCAGCTTGTCTCCATTAGTTTGTCTTGAATTCCTACTATGCTTAGTTAGGCGGTGTAGCACTTCATTAACGCACCATCCTTTAATATTCGGAATAGTTTTCATCTTGCATGTAGTCCTAATTATTTCTCCAAGGATTAAGATTTGAATTAAAGAATTTTTTTCTATAAATTTTTCCGCTTTATGTTGGATATATCCTAAATAGTTTTCTAAAAATAACTTATTTATTCTTTCTTTAAATTTCGCTTATTTAGTAGCAGTATTTTCATTGGCGTTATTTATTGCACACGTAGCATTTTATTCTTCTTTTAAACTATTATTCCTGTAACAATTATTTAATTTAAATTTACTACTTATTTTAAATAAATGTTTACTATTTATTTTAATTTGAGGTTTCATTTTCTATTTCCATAGGATCTGATTAATTCTGTTAAAACGAAAATGGCGTAACCTGAATTTATTATTAAATTTAAATAATTCTTTGTTCCAGTTTGTTTTCTATTTCTTATGATTATTAATATTGTTTCTCAAGTAAAGACGTTATTAGTTTTTCTAATTTTTCTACTTTATCAGTGAGGTATCTATTTTTAAACATAAACTCTTTTAATGACTTAGATAATATTTCTATTTGAGTTTGTGTCGTAAGTTTTTTTAATTCTGGATTTCCAAGTGGTTAATGTTCGTCATATCAATCATATTTCTCACTTTCACTCATTGTAATTATTTCGCTTTTTTATTTTTTAGAGAATTTTCCTGTTTAAATGTTTTGTTCAAAGTTCTGTTATTTCTTAGAAGCCATTTTATATCCTATATAACAAACTTATTTATTATAAAACTATAAATTTCTCTTTTAAAAATATTTAATAAAATAATATTATAGTAAATATCCTAACTAGCATTATTTAGTTAGTTTTACTACATTTATAATATATTATATAAATACATAATAAATAATATTATACTAACTAGAGTTAATTTTATATAAAATGTCTACAAGTTAATTTAAAAATTGTTAACTATTAAAGAGCATAGTTAATGGACTAACAATCTTTAAAATCTTAAATAAATTAAATAATATTTTAAATAAAATTCTACATGCCTAAATTATAATTTATATCTAAAAGATTTATTTACAATTCTTAGATATGTATTATGTTTTAAGTAATAAAGATAATACTAAAAGCATTTTTATTATAAAGGTTATACAGCTTTCATAGTTTCTAAATAATTTTTGAATATTTAAATAATTTAGATGCTTAATATAAAATTATTTGGATGTTTCTAAAAAGGAAAAACTATAAATTGCATGTTATCTAATAAATAAATAAATTTTATTATAAAGCGCGTAGCACTCTCATTGGTGCACAGCTCTTTAAAAAAAAACGTTTCATACTGACAAGAATGTTTGTTACGGATAAAAATATCAGATACTGATAAATCTTGTTCAATACTGATATAATTATTCAGTACTGATAAAAATGTTCAATACTGATATAATTTAAGAATACTCGTAATCTTTAATACTTGTTGGAGGTTCAAGAACATGGCAGGATTATGTCTCATTGCATCACCAAAGCAGAGGACGACATGTGTCAATTATGGGTACTTAAATTCCCCACCTCTGATGAAGCTCGCAATATTATTTCTTTTTCGTTCCAGAATTAAAAATTAAAATAAGTCAGTGCCGAAGGTCAAACTAGCAGATGTCTCTAGGCCAAATCAAAGCAGAGGAAGACATAAAGTCGATTATGGGTACTTAACTTCCCCGACCTCTGATGAAGATAACCTTGTTGCTCACCTTCGAGCAACTATTTAATATTAATAATATATAATAATATTAATATATTTAGTATTTCATTATTTATTTATAATATTATTATTATTACTATGATAAAATAAATTGTATAATAAAAGAAATTACAAATGGCTAAAGAAAAGGGTTTTACCACCTTCTAAAAGAGAGAAAGCAAGAATTTAAAATATTTAGTTCAAGTCTTCTTTAATTATTTATCTTCTTAATCAGCAAAAAATATTTAAAAAATTTAACGAAAAACTTGAAAAGGACTGAAAAAGCACCGTTAACTTCAAAAATGAAAATAAAACATAGAAATTAAAGGAAATCATTTTTTTGAGCTTTAAGTATTTGATTTTAGATTTTGGCAAGTGAGAATTGCTTAATTAGCACAGATAAGAGGAGTAGAAGATTTCTATAAGACTATTATACCTATTTCTCATAGCAAAAGAGAAAATAGCAGCATCTTTTCTTTAACATACGTCTTAACTTTAATTATCTCGACTTTCTTAAGAGATTTAACTCACAATCAAGTAAGAAAAATAGAAAATCAGAAAAAAAGTTAAATAATTAATTAATTAATTAACGTTGGTCTGCCATTATAGGCTATCCACGGATTAATTTTTTAATAAAATAGTCTTGATACTCTTTTCTCCTTGTTTTAATTCACAAATGTGAAACCTTCTTCTCTCTATTCTTGTGATTCTGTCTAAGGCCGGAGTTGAAATTCTCTAGGAATTTTCATTCTAGTACAAATGTCAGCTTTGAGTACCTTCTATAGATTAAAAACCTTAGTTTATTTTTGCCTCAGCTATGCCTTGCTTTCCACCAAGCGCCTATCCAAGTTGACGGCATAGTGAATATGAAAGCTTCTGAGGCACGGACTGCAGAATAAAACAGGCTTTTTCTGATTTTGAGTCTCAAGCTCTCGACTAACCTAAGACTCACTGCCATATTTTTAAATTATATATAATAATAAACTTTTAATTTATAAAATCCTTTATAGCAACTCTTTTTAATTAAATTTTCCTTTAAATAAACAAATTACTTGTCTTAGTAAAACTTAATCTACTAGCAATTAATGAAATACTCTTTTATTTACTTAAGATAAAAGAAATATTATATATATATAGTAAACTAAAAGTAATTAAAGTTTAGCGTTCCCTGGATTTTCAACCAGGTTTTTGCTACCATTTTTTTAGCGTGGATGGATACCACGCCATTTTTTTTGTGGATGGAACCACTGAGAATCTTCTGTCTTTTATACGAATATCTTCTTCTTGTAAATTCCCGTTTCGGTGATTCAGAGTCTGCTAAGCATTCTTAACGTTCTTTGTTGTTCTTTCATCTAAATTTATCTTCACTGATCGCAATTTTGTAATAGGTGTCACTTTGATTTCCAATAATAGCAAAAAGAAATATTATTAAAGTTAATAAAGAGTAGCAATTTAATAACCTTTTAACTTAACTATTTTCATTTATCTATCTTTGAATATCAATATCTCTTCGCTTTTTTATGAAAGTTATAGATTTATTTAACAGACATTGGTTATGTTTTTAAATATTTGGATATAATTAAGATTACTTTTAATTTAAGGATTTTATAAATAAAATAAATAATTCAGTCAGAAGTTATTGTAAAGTAGAAGAAAAGTAAATGGCTAGTAAACTAGAAAGGAAGTAATCAGTTAATTCATAAAGAAAGTATAAAAAAGTTAACTATAGGAAATATTTCCCCAGTTAAATATATAAATTGTCTTCTTTTTATATGATTGAGTAAGTAAATTAATTTTAGGCTATTTGAAATAACAAAGTTAATTTAGAGTTAAAATAGTTTTAACGCTTTAATCTATAAATAATAATAAGAAATTAATTTTAATCTTAAGAAGTTTTATAGATAAAGAAGTATAATTTATCTTTAAATTAAAAGCTGGTAGTTATTTTAAGATAATTTTGTTATTATTTAATTAAATAAATTCTTAAGCAACGTTAAATCTTAATTCCAAAATAAAAACATTTAATTCATTTATAATTAAAATTAAAGCTATTATATTTAGTAATTTAATACTAAATTATAGTAACCCTCTATTTATCAATAAAACTCAAACTATACCTAACAAGCAAGGCCTTTACGGATAATTAAATTAAATGATAGCAAAGAGCTTATATAAAGCTAAGTATGCTGAAATTAAATTCATTCATTCATTATTTTCAATTCCTTTTTTATTAATGCTATGTTCAGAAGAAATATTATATATAGTATATATTTTAAATAGGGTGGAAACCCTTTTCCTTCGGATACTGCTTGGAGGCACAGCAAGGAAACTAAAAAATCAGCGCGGACGGAGGATATATGGGAGAAAGAGAATCCAATAAAAAGAGAAGGAAGATTCGACAAGCTGGAGAACTCTGAATGCCAGGAGGAAACTTTCTTCATCATAGGTCGGGGAAAGATGTAGCCGTTATGGCATATTTCATCCTTTGCTTTAGAAGGAAAAATTACAGGGATGTACTACAAGAAGAGAAAAAAAAGATAAAAAAATCCATAAAATGTTATTTTTCGACATTAAATAAAATTAATTTAAAAATCTGCACACCAACGAGTGTGCTACGCGCTCTATAATCCAATTTTTTTTTAATTATTCAAATATTTGAACTTATAAAGCTAAAATAATAAATTTTAATATTTGTATAGATTAATCTAATAATAATGATTACTAAATATTAGTCTTTTACTTTAAAAATTAAATTTGTTTATAAACGTTAAATGCTTTATTTATAAATATAATTAATTTGCTTATAGAGTTAAAATCTTATAAATAAAATTAATAATTAACATTATTAGAGTGCATCAGTTTTTAACAAGCTAAATTATTTTTATTTTAGATAATGGATTAAATTAAACAAACAAAGATAGAAAATACTAACTTTAAATACATTAAATAATATTATTAAAATGATACATTTATTTTAAATCATTAATAAGAGTAAATTTTAGTGAGAATTATATATAAACAATTATCTTCAAGTTAATTTAAAAATTTCTTAACTATTTTAATAGCTAAATATTGGAAAAAGCATAAAAAAAGGTTTTGAAATAAATTAAAAATTTTGCAATTAAAAGAATTAAATAAGTTTGTATTGTCTATTTATTAAAACTAATCAAATTATACATATTTAAATTAAAATTTATAAATTAAATTTATTATGCAAAAAGATTTATTTCAAATTTGAAAAGATATGTGTTATTATAATTATTATATAGGATATAAAATGGCTTCTAAGAAATAACAGAACTTTGAACAAAACATTTAAACAGGAAAATTCTCTAAAAAATAAAAAAGCGAAATAATTACAATGAGTGAAAGTGAGAAATATGATTGATATGACGAACATTAACCATTTGGAAATCCAGAATTAAAAAAACTTCAGACACAAACTCAAATAGAAATATTATCTAAGTCATTAAAAGAGTTTATGTTTAAAAATAGATACCTCACTGATAAAGTAGAAAAATTAGAAAAACTAATAACGTCTTTACTTGAGAAACAATATTAATAATCATAAGAAATAGAAGACAAACTGGAACAAAGAATTATTTAAATTTAATAATAAATTCAGGTTACGCCATTTTTATTTTAACAGAATTAATCAGATCCTATGGAAATAGAAAATGAAGCCTCAAATTAAAATAAATAGTAAACGTTTATTTAAAATAAGTAGTAAATTTAAATTAAATAAGTGTTACAGGAATAATAGTTTAAAAGAAGAATAAAATGCTACGTGTGCAATAAATAACAACAATAAAAATACTGCTACTAACTAAGCGAAATTTAAAGAAAGAATAAATAAGATATTTTTAGAAAACTATTTAGGATATATCCAACATAAAGCGGAAAAATTTATAGAAAAAAATTCTTTAATTCAAATCTTAATCCTTGGAGAAATAATTAGGACTACATGCAAGATGAAAACTATTTCGAATATTTAAGGATGGTGCGCTAATGAAGTGCTACACCGCCTAACTAAGCCTAGTAGAAATTCAAGACAAACTAATGGAGACAAGCTGATAGAATAGGTCAGATGGCTGACTACTAATACTTTAACAAAGCTTTTTAACTTTTACTTTAACTTTATTAGATTAACCTAAATATTAATTTGCTTATTTAATAAAGGCATATATTATATTTTATTTATCTTTTTTAATTATATTAAAAGAACGCTTTGATATCTTGTCAAAATATATAAATTGGATTATAGAGCGCGTAGAACTCTCGTTAGGGAGAAGATCTTTTAATTTATTTTATTTAATATCAAAAATAACATTTTATGTATTTCTTTATCCTTTTTTCTCTTCCTGTAGTATGTCCCTGTAATTTCTCCTTCCAAAGCAAAGGATGCAATATAAGATAACGGCTACATCTTTCCCCGATCTATGATGAAGAAAGTTTCCTCCAGGTATTCAGAGTTCTCCAGCTTTTCGAATCTTCTTTCTCTTATTATTGGTTTCTCTTTCTCTGATTTATCCTCCGTCAGCACTCATTTTTTAGTTGTCTATTGAGCCTCCAAGCAGCATCCATAGGAAAGGGCTTTCCACAAAATTTTAATTAATATAAAATAAAATATTAAAAATTATTGTTTTAATTTAAATAATATAAATATGTACTTAATAATTAAAAATGTAAAATTTATTTTGTATATACATTTATAAATAAAACATAAAGAATCACTTAAAATTGATTGATCTCTAAAATTTAAAAATATTTATCACAAATTCTAAAATTTGATATAATAAACCTTTCATATTTAAAAAATTTAGTAAATTATTAAGATCTAAAAAAAAAAATATAAATAATAATAAGTATATAAAATGAAAGCATAAATATATAATGATTTAATGTCAATTCGAGAAATAATCAAATAAAAAGAAATCTTGAGATAATAACTAAAAAAAAAATGTTCAAGTTGGTAACAAAAAGATTTTGTCATTTTCTTAATAAAATTTTCTATTCGAATTTTTTTAAGTAAAAAAAATTTCATAAAACTATTTAATTTCTAAAATACTTTAAAAAAAACTGAAAAAAAAAATTAAGTTATTAACCAAGTAAAAAATAAAAAAAAAGATGTAAGTTAAAATGAATTAGATGATAAGAAATTGTAGAAAAAAATTAAAATAAAAATTTGCAATAAATCAATAAATAAAAAAACATAAAATGCAAAAAAATGAAGATTGAAGCAATAGATTATATACGTTTATTTATATTTTACAACCTTTTTGCTTTATTTTATACAAATTGATAAAATGTTTTATAAATAAAAATCATTAAAATAAATTTCATTCAGCCTTACTTGTACTCTTCTTGTTCTTCTTCTGCAACCAAGTATAATAATCATTTCCATAATAATTCCTATAGTTAGCATCGTTTTAGTTGTAATATGCTCCTGAAATTTAAGAATTTCCATTTCTATTATTATAACCATTATCATATACATAATAGTTGTTATTGTAATAGTATGGATTCCAATAATAACCATTCCAATAGTAATAATCTCTATTACCTACATAACTTCCTGATGAACTCTAACTATTATAATAATATGGATACCAATAATAATAATTTCCATCATAGTAACTGTAATAGTTGTAATTGTTAAAATTTGAACTGTGATCTGAATGTCCCTACGAATTCCAATTACTATAAGTATTATCAGGATAATACTAAGTATATCCACCCCAATTTCCATTATCATTTTATCTCATATTATATTCATTTCCATTCTAATAATTATAACTCCAATACTTTGACTTTTGTAACAATTACTAAGAATCTTTATTTCTATTCAAAGCATCTTTCACACTAAACTTGTAACTTTCGAAACATGCTAATATATTTAAGATTATCAGCACCTATGCTATCATCTTTTATTATTCTTCTTTTTCCTCATACTTATTCAAACTGAATTACTAAAAAAAGTTTTGAATTGCTATAAAAGCAGGATGAGCTTTTAGATTAGTTTCTAGTAGAAAAAAAAATTTCATCAATACTATAAATAAAAATTTATGATTGTGAACAATCGAGAAGATTTTTTGGATGACATTTACTAATTTTTATCTTTCAATATTTGTAATATTTATAGTCTACGCTATTTAAGATGCAACTATGTCTCAATATCCTTAAGTATTTAAACTATTATATTTTATTATTTAGCTAAAATATAATCAAATTTTAGTAAGTTTATAAATTTTTCCAACTATTTAAAAGTATAATAAATAGCAATATTTTTTTATACAAATGTATAATAATAATAATATACTTAAAGTTAGTAGGGTTTTGCATTCTCTGGAATTGCAACCATTTTCTGGGGACATTTTTTTTAACGTGGGTGTTATCCACAACTTTTTTATTAAGTGGAATGTTACTCTGTAACCGTTCTTGTAGTCTTGCAAAAAGCTTTTATTTGTAGATTCCTGTTTGAGTTATTCATTGTTTATTGAGTTGTCTGCAAGTCTTTTCTGCTCTTATTCGTTTATTTTCTTTCGATATCAACAGTTTTTTAAAATATGTTGATTTGATTTGCAACATTCACAAAGTTTGTATTATTGTCTTTATTTCGTTCTTTTTTATGATAATTTATTTTCTTTATTTTCTAATCTTTTAATGAAACTTGTAGCAATCATTTCTTTTTCTGGATTCAATTCTTTTTTTAATTCTATTGGTATTTTTCTCTTTCCATTTTTGTGTCGTATTTAAAATTTTATTAGTATTAAGTTCAGAGTTATTCTTCCGTTATTAATTTGCTACAAATAAGTTATCTTCTAAGTATTAGTAATTCGTTGTTCTAATCTTCTATGTTACTCTCTAGTTCCCTTATTTTTTCGCCTAAGTTGTAAGTTGTTTCTTCATAATTTGAGATTACTTTTTACATTTGGTCTAATTAAATTTAAAGTTTTTGATTAGTTTTGTTTTTAGGTTAACTTATCTCTATTTATCCTACCATAACTTTACCTTCTGAAGAAGAGCTTGACTCCTCCTATTGTTATTATTTTTTCTACATTTCTTTTGCCGCTTTTCTCTTTAGTTTTCTAAGTTAATTTTTTGAGAGTCGAAGAGATTAATCCATTTTTTTTTTAGACAAATGTAAGAGAATTTAGTTTTTGAGATTTAGATCCACTTTAATAATCTAAAATCTAGTGATTTGGTATGAAGCATAAATTTCAAGTCAGGAAACTGAAATTTATAAAATGATTTGAAAAGATAAGAACTAAATCTCAATTTAGTAACTAAATTATCCAGGTAAAATTTATTTTATTTTGATTTGCTTATAAAATCATAGAAGCCATTCTAGATATTAGTATCTATTTTAAATTGATTTATAGAATTCCATCTTTTAACATATATATATATAGTAGGTTCTATTTTAGTTATTCCTAGATACATTTAAAGTAAGCTTTTAATATCTGTATCATCTGAGAGAAGATTAATGGGTTGCTTAATAGTCTAATTATTGTTAAAATTTGTACTTTTATACTTAAAAGGAAAAATAATTAAAATGCCGAAACCCGGGATTGAACCGGGGACCTTTAGATCTTCAGTCTAACGCTCTCCCAACTGAGCTATTTCGGCCATATTTAATAAATCATACAATCTATTTAAGCTATAAAGCTATAATAATCACTAATAAGTTTAGTTTCCTTAGATTTAGCATAAATCATATAAGTATGTGATGAAGAATTAAATAACTTTGCTTCATAATTAAATTTAACTATCTTAATACTGTTAAAGAACCTCAATTACTAAAATAATAAAATATACCTATAAATAAAGATTTTTATACATTAAATATCAAAAGCTTTCAGACATAAAGATAGTAGTTATATAAAAACTTAATAGGTTACTTAAAGAAATAATAAATCCTTTCATTTTTTGAATAATGCTATAATAATATATAAAGAAAAGCTTTCCAATTACTAGTTTATTATAAGATGGAAACTGAAAATTAAAAAAGTATCATTAAGATTTTATTCTTAGGAAGTTATAAAAGAAACTAAAAATAGAATCAAAGAGAATAAATTTTCGCTAAGTTTGGAATAGGTGTCACTAAGTATGAAATTATTCCTAATTAAACTACAGTAAAATATTTCAAGTTAATGCAAACTATTTTACAATCTTCAAATATTATAAAGACTTATTCATTGTAGACTAAATAGTTTCAATGGAAAGTAACTAACATTGAAAAAACTTAATTAAATGAAACTTTCATAGAATAAATATAAAATGAGACAATTGTTATATCTGGAGGATTTCAGAGCGTAAGATTTACTTTACATACACTAGAAAAAACGGAAAATTATTAGATGAAATTTGCAAGAAGAACTCATAAAACAAATTTTAATAAAAGGAAACGAATTTATATCATTTCAGGGTCTGTTTCTATTGATTAAGAAGAATGAGAACATACAGCAGAATGTGAGGCATTTAATATGAGCAAAAATAGTTTTACAGAAATCCAATCTATTTAAATTCCAGTTAATCTTTTTGTTGTGACTAGCATAATAAATAGATATATGTATTTGGTGGGTGCAATTAATAATTATATTATTGTAAGGATATTTAGAAATACGATATAATAAAGAATTAATTAAAATTTTGTCAGTTTGAGTTACTTGAAGGAGGATTGTGCTCCACTATTTTTGTTCCTCAAATCATATATGCGAACAAAAAATAATTAGATACCCTAATATCTGATTTAAAATCCATTTTAAAAGAAGGTGAAATATATCCATGTAATTAGAATACCTAATGTGATTATAATCAACCAGTTCTAAGCACAAATTTTATTTTTTAATTCAATTTTGATAGTAAACTGCATAGCTACGATTTGCGCACTGAAAAATGGAACTTGATTTAGTGAAGAAGGAAAATTTCTCTGAAATTTTACTTTTTATATTTTAATATTTGGATTTAAATTAAAAAAAGGATTAGAAAAAGTTAATAAGTTCTATTCTCATTATTTGTCTTAGATTTATACATCTATCATATAATTTTTTTAACTCTCATATTTTAACTTAATTTCTTCAAAATAAGGTCACTGATATTTTTTCCTTGGTTATTCTATCAAACTTGAAGATTGAATCATATCTTGTAAGTTCTACATGATCATTTATGTAATCATCTTTTTACTATTTGCCTTTAAGAATAAATAAACAATTCTTCCTTATTTTTATTTTGTCTCTATAAAGCTACTTATACTAAGCTATTTTAATCTTATATATTTTATATTCCTTTCAAGTCTTTCTACAAGTTACTCAATATAGGTTCTTTTTTATCTAGCATTTATTGTTATCCAAGTAATAAAAAGAAAAATTATTTAAAGATTCTTAATAAGAACTTTATTTTATCGTATTAATAGCAAAATTAAAAATTTCTTGCAAAAAAGTATCTTCTAAAAGAATCCAACTCAATAAAATTACGATTAGTAAAATATACTTTAAGAGATAAAAATTATGTAATAGGAGAGTTTTTAATTTTTAAGAAACTTATAAGAGCTTGAATGAAAAAGCGCATACCTGATAAGAATAAAAAACTGAAAATAAGCACTCAGAGAAGATCAGAATTGAATAATTAGGACAAAATTATACCAATTCGTAGATCTGACCGAAAGCATATTTCTATAAAATATGCCGATTAATGATCCGATGGATATAGAACCTAAGATCAACCAGAAAAAATTCTTATATGAGAAAGAAGCAATACTGATATTGCAGGAGATTTGGATATATGTTAAGATACTGCAGATATTTCAAACCAAAGCAATAACAAGAAAAATATAAAATTATGATAATCTTTTAGTAATTTATATTTCACTCCAGAAGAGACTATTATACAGAAAAAAATGCACAAAGGGAGTGAAATCTTGATGGACATTGCTCTTGTTCAGCAAAGAAGAAGTTATAATATGATTGGAATTAAATTCGATGAAGTAAGATATTTTTAATAAAAAAGGATTAATGTAGAGATCAGGATATATGTTATAAGAAAATGATCCTGAAGAAGACAGGAAATGGAATATTTAACAAAATTAATAAAATTTAAGGTGATGAAACTGATTGAAAGATTGAATTACTATAATTTATTATTATTATCTCTTATCACAAAGATATTATTTATGTTAAGATTACTCTTTTCTATTAGTTCTGAAAATAGTATTAGAATGTATTAAAACATGCTTTCTTTCTTGAAAAATTATAATTTAAAAATAAAGTGAAATTAAATTTAAATTAATAGCTAATAAAGCTAATAAAGCTAATAAGCGAAAAAGGATAAAATATGAAAAATGTATTTCTAAATAAAAATAGATAAATTGAATTATAGATAGATGTTTAATTCCAAATTTTGAATCAGGAGAGCTGTTGTTTAAATGCTTTATGCTCCTATAAATGCATCTGATTTACTTTTTTTGAAAGGTCATTTAATACAGCTTATTTAAAAAAATGTAACCTACAATACTTGGTTTTGAGGAATCAGGAGTTGTTGTAAGTGAAAGCAATAGATTCAAAAAGGTATAAATGTTTGCTTTTTTAGCTTCGAAAGATAGTTATTATGGATCATGAGGAAATTTACAGTTGCAAATTAAAAAAATTATATTGGAGTTGTATTTAAGTTAAGATTAAGCGATTTGCGGACTGCTATTCCATTTTGATACTCTATAAGCTAAATGTAGTTTTTAAAACTAAAGCTCAATATGTAATTTAAACTGATGCTGCTTCTCAATTACGTTATATGTTTATCAAACTTACTAAGTAATATAATATTGAAACTATAAGAATTACTAGATCTTCAAAGATTTAGGAGTATCTTTTTGTACAGGAAGAAGCTAAATATGTACTTATTTTTCTAACCCTGATTTCGTAAATGATCTACGATAATTATGTGAAAGTAAGTAAGCAAACATATCTTTTGATTTAATTAGAGTGAAAATAAATTTTTAGCCAAGTTTTTGATTAAATTAGAGGTTCTATGACTAAAATTTCTAGCTAAATATATTAAATTTAAGTATATGGAGATATAGATTTAAAATCTTACCAAGTTTAATAATAAAACTTAATTTTTAGAAATATTATTATAAATATTTATGGCTTTATAATATGCTGAAATAAGAAAGACAATATTTAATAGAAAGTCTTTCTAATTTAATTAAAAAGGAACTAAGTAGTGAGTTTAAGTCAACAATTTCTACAGAAAAAACTAAAGCTGCTAATGATTAGTAATATATGAAATGAAATTATGTTATTTTTTTCTAAGTTTTAAACAGATAAAAGCCTAGTTAGGACATTAGTTACCAAATACAAAATAATTATTTCGCTTGCTTATTTACTTTCTTTATAATTACACAATAATAAACATTAAATAATGATAATGAAATTAAAATGTTCAACAGTGCCAATCTGGACACCGTTTAAAATAAGTTGTTTTATCAGCAACACTTCTCATCATTCTTAATTTTCTAATGAAATTATCTTCACTAAGGTCTTCTCAATTTCTTTGATTTCTTGTTCTTATTATTTCAAAAGGTACTTCACATCATTTTCTTCTGCAAATATCTTCATGCTAGTTGCAATAGAGCCTCGTGTATTTTTCTTATTCTTTACGCCAAATTTTTTTCTTGAAATTCTAAAATTTTTAGCAATTCTTGTACAAATGTCACTTACTATTACAGTAGTAGCATTTCTTCCTTACTTAAATGATTGGTTTTCGATTTATAACCTCTTTTTATTCTAATTCCATCTAATTTGTCTAATTAGTTATATTTGTGCTAATATTGTTTTGCTTAATAAACTCCAACTCTTGTTTTTAATACGATATTTCCAAGCCTTGCTGTTTCTTATCTATGTTCAGTTTAAATGTTCCAATATGCTTGTAGTTCCCATTCTTAATTAATAATTCTAATCTCTAAGTTATCTTAACCAAGCGATAATAAGTTTCTTAGTTCTTAAATTTTCTACTTAAGCACTTTAATCTCTTCCTAGAGATTGAATATTTCAAATACTAACTGTTAAATATTTATTTCCTTTTTAATTATCTTTAATGGAAGTTCTTTTCCTGTTATTATATTAGATTCCTTTCTTTTTATTACTTTAGGAGGTGTTTATTATAGTTATTAGGTTCTTTACTAGTTTTGTAAGTGAGAAGAAGAAGACTCTTGATACTCATTTTATGCATGCTTTTTCTCCAGAGCCTTTTTCTCTTCTTTGCTCAAGAAAAAGCATGGAACAAGATTTTAAGACTCCATTTTAATAAAGCTATTTCATAAAAATTAAATATAAGTAATAAATGATTTTAGCTAGTTTTATAAAAGAAATTGCTAAATAAAAGATTTAATGAAATAGTAATAAGAAATTAGATAATTAAATGATTTTATCTTATAATTGAAAAGTTAAATAGTTAGTTTAAAACAATTTGCTGCTTTTTTATTATATATGCATTTTTGATTAAACTAATTTAATTTACTTTTTTAAAAATAATAAAAGCTTAATTAAGTCATCTGTTTTATTAATAATTAAAAAGATGGTAGGAGCTGAGATTGACCTTCTGAATCATACTTTCTGGTTTTATGGCTAGGAACAAGTTCCTTTCCTGTCGCTGAGAAAGTCCCTGGTCAAAGTCAACCTTTGCAAGGGAACGCCTTCCTCTTGATTATCCACTCCTGGTAGGGGCTTGAAGCCTGGCTGCCCATAGCGATGGAGCTCCCTGGCAGCTGCTTTTCGAAAGCAACAGGATATCCCCGTTATCCCATGAAGGGAGTGTTGGGGTCGTTAAACTGCAAGAAGTTGCAGTCCAAAACTCTTTAAGTTGAAATTAATTAATTAAGTCATTTGTTTTATTAAATGTAAGTGAAAAGAAGAAGTTAATAGCATCAGATTTTAAAAGTAGATATAATATCTTTTTTGCTTATCTTTATAAGAGTCTATAAAGAAATAAAGGCTTTCTTACTAGGATTCTTCTGATTTAAAACTAAAATAAGCCATAATATATAAATGCATAGTAAATTTATTATAGTAAGGATATAAATTCTTGATGTAATATGTTAATAAAGATAATTTAATTTAAATGTAGAAAGATATAAAATAATTAAAATTGACAAAGCTTATTTATATTTGACTGTTTAAAATCAATTTTATATTTGTCTAGATTTAAGACAAAAATAGAAATTAAATTAAATCAGAAAAATTATTGTCTTAAGATAGTTACTTTTATTAAACAATTATTAATGCTAATTGTAAAAATAAAAAAGGGAGAAAAAAGAAAAAAATTTACTAAAAGTATTTTTTATGAAAACTCTTAAGAAGCGAAATGATTCTCTTGGAAGATTACATCTTCTTCTTTTAAAATATGAAATCCTGCCCAATTTATGTTTCTAAAAGCTTGTAAACAAAATTGGATACGAGTAATCTTAAGGTAATTCATTAATAATTTTAGACTAAGTTTTGACTCTACATACGGTTTAATTTACTCGGTAGTGATAACAAGTGACCAGAAATCTGGTACACTATGACCTGATAATTTGATAAGGATATAGGATTTCCAGAATTAAAACCTCCTAAAAACTTTGACTGAATATTCATGTTCAGTTTATCGGTAGTAATAACAAGTGACCAGAAATGAATTTTATCGAGAAGTGCCAATAGGAAAATAAAGATTTGGAATTTCCAGGCTGTAAACTGTATGAGAAATTTGACTGGGATTCGGATTCAGTTAACCCGGTAGCTTTAATATGTGACCAGAAATAAATTATTTCAGTATCTTGAGATAAAACGATTAAGTTGTGAGATTTCCAGACTGGAAGTTGTACGAGGACTTTGACTGAATATTCAAGTTCAGCTAACTCAGTAGCAATAACAAGTGACCAGAAATGAATTGTAAATGGTTCAGCTAATCCTGATACAATGATAAAGATCTGGAATTTCCAGACTTATAAGCTTATTCGAACTCTTTCTGGATACTCAGGTCCTTTAAATTAAGTAATTTTGACTTTCAATAATAAGTATATATTATCAGGTTCGTATGACCAATTAATTAAAGTAAGGGATTTCTCAACTGGATTATTTGTTCGTACTCCGGAAGGTCGCTCAGATGTTGAAACAAGTATTCAGCTAAGTACTGACTAAAGTGTTGAATTTTCTGGTTCAATGATAGTATAACCAAGATATAAAACTTTAATATAGATGAATGTATCTAGATTCTTTAAGAGCATGCATAAAAAATTTGTTCTATAGCATTGAGTTATAACATTAAGTGATTAATATCTAGACCGTGTGACTATACAGTTTGAAAGTGGAAGATTGTAAGTTAAGAGCGAAGAATAGATTTATTAAGAATATTAAAATTTTTAAGATTTAGAAGTTATTCTTAAAAGTAGATAAATCTAAGTAATATGATATTTTATATTATTAAGGTTATTTTACAAAGACTCGAAGTCTTTTATTTTTTTATTTTTAATTATACGATATTAAAGTTAATTGCATGCAATATTCTTTTTTTTATTAAAAGTTTTAATTCGATTGACCAAACATCATTTCAGAGTTCTTCAAATTTAACTAAGGAAATCTGATTGCGACTTCTACCACCCTAATTTTAGTTTGTATATTGTAAAGAAGAAAAATAGTATTGTAACAAAGTATCCAACATTTTTCTACTTCCATTCTTCATTTGAGTATTCACAATTTTGGTATTATTTTTGTGTTCTTTAATAAGAAGAAAAACTTTAATAAGCCAGTAACTTTTAGCATATTGAACATCTCATTCTTCAATTTATACAAACTTGATTAAAACTATTTTTAACTCCTTAAATTGCTTCTAAATATTGGAAAATACTTCCGTAATAAATTCCTATACTGATATCATATTCTGATAGGGATCTCATAGACAATTAATTTTAGTTATATCTTACCAGAATTTTTATTTTACGAAATTTCTGTTTCTTCCTTAGTGCTTTTGAATCTTTATAATAGTATATTTATTTTTAAAGCTGTAAAAGAAAATTTAAGATTGGGTTTTTAGCTAATGGTTCAAAGAGAAGTAGATTGTTGAGAGTTCTTTTAAATGTACTAGAAGCAAACTATTTCTTCTATTCTAGTATTTTACAGAGCAGTTCTATAATTTTTAGTTTTAGTGTCTTATTTTAACAATTATAATTTATGTGTCTTGCTAGTTAAAATTTAAGCCTTATATATAGAAAGATTTAATACCCTAGAAGTTAATTATTTACTAATTCCATCTTACATTCTTTTTCATTGGCTTTTATTTTGACTCTAAAAGAAGAAAAATTTTTATAGATTACTCCCTTATCATATTATCTACGATAGTAATGAATAATTTTATATATTTAGGTTCAGGTAAATAACATTAGAAATAGGATACTTAGTATAAAATAAAAATATTCGGAGAATATTTATTTTACGTCTTATAGAAAAATCAATCTACTTGATATCATTGCTAAATGGAAAAAAAGAAAAGATAGCTTCTCATTATTCCATTAGAATAGATTTAGACTTTGAAGGAAATAAGATAAACTATCTGTCTTTAGAAAATTAACTTAGTAAAAGCTATATCAACATTTTGAAAATCATCTTATAGTTCCATTGCTTAAGTAAATAGAATTATCTCTTCTCAAAGATTTTAATTTGAGTGATTTTTATATCGATAGTTATCATATTTTTCATTAGTTATGAAGAAAATAATGAAATTTTGAACTTAAAATTTTCAATAAAAATATGAAAGTTGCAAGCTTTATTATATTCATATGAGAGTGAAGAAGAAAATTAAAAAAATGCTTCATATTAAAATACTTTTAAGGATAACGAAGCTACAGACCAAACTAAACAAAAGTAAGCCTATTTTAGGAATAATTTTGATAGTAAATCAAAATATAAAAAAACGAAAATCGAAGATGGTCTATCAATAAGAAAGGAAAAGCAAATATAAATATTAACTAGCTTAAACTGAAGATAAAGACGGAATTTAAATGTGATAAGATAGATAAAATAAAAATTAGATATAATTATATTGCTAGATGCAAAATTTAAACCTACTAACAATTTAAGAAAACTAAGAAGAAGAAAAATATACTAAGTTTATAAGTATTATTATAGCATAAGATAAATCAAAGAGTGGATTGAAGGATTAAAATAATTTTTATTAGATTCCTTCCTTACATTATTTTAGCAATACCTTTGGAGATAAAAATGATTAAATTTTATATTTAACTATCTTAATGAAATTTAACTCTTATTAGTTATAAATAAAAATACATTCTTCTCTTTATAAATTGCTATCTGATTTACTTAAACTCTAAATTTATAAAAAAATTAAACTAATCTAAGAAGAATTTTATTTAAAGTTATTACTCAAAGTAAGAATCAAATAAATTTTGCTTCATTGTTTGCTAATTTTTGGAAAGTGTCTTAAATAATAATATTACTTATATAGAATAATCTTCAGTTATCAGTTAGATAGATATCTTATTTCTTAGCATATGCTCCCTATAAAAAAGCTTGTTTAAATTATTTCAAATTTGCGACTTGGTATGCCATGAAGTAAATTAAGGAGGAAGTTCACTTAGAATTGTTTATGATATCTTATTAATCTAATAATTAGAGAAAAATAAAAGACTCAATTCTTAATTTGGGGTAACTAGTGCATTTTAAAGCAAGACTCTTTTTTCTTTGAAAGCTGCAAGGTCTGTAAATTATATTGGCTAGGTTTGTTTAAATGGAACTCCAAAAACTACAACTACAAAAAAATTAGATATTTTATAAAAGTTTGCTCTTATAGATAAACAGGATATCTAAAGCAAGAATTAATGATTAAATTTTTAAGACTACGTTGTAACGATCAACAAGAAAGAGGTATAGCAAGGAATATACAGACTTTAAGATATAGCCGAAATTTAGAAAGGATGAAGTAACTGGTAATTTTCAGCCATTTTATCTTAATATTTTAAAAGAGAAATGAAATAAATAAGATAGGCTATACAATTAACTATATTATGCATTAATAACTACTAAAGTCAACTTTAATAGCGTTTTCTTAAAAATTTTCAAAACTTAAAGGAACATCATTAAATAAAATTAAGCTTAGTAAAATCCCGCCTAAATTAAGTTCCTTATAAAATGATTTAATAATTTATAAACTTAATATAATATTATTAACTAGACTAAACTTCTTTAGCTACCATTCTTTTCAAATTTACTTCAAAAATGAAGAGTCAAAGTGCTGATTTTTTTAATGCTTAATAACTATTTTTTGTGAAGAGAAAAACCTGTTGACAATCTTAAGGAGCAAATCCTTCATGATTATTTTGCTAGTTTAATAAGAAATATTACTTCTTAGAAGGAAGTATAATAATTCTCAGATGTAAAGGATTTTTTAAATAGCATATAACTAAAAGTTAATGTGGTATTTAGTTATTTTATAGGTTCCTTAGCTTATTATGAAGTGTATAGATATAATTAATTATCTCCAGGTCGTTCTAATCTTTAACCAATCCCATCTCCCAAAAATTAATAGTTTCTGATTATTCATTAGCTTAAGTAACAATTATTTTTTTACTATCTAAATTAATTTAGCGAGGGAAGGTAAAGTGAGTAGTAAAGAGATGGAGAATAGAGTATACAATTGCAATATAAATGATATGTATATGATAAGTTTAGTTATAGCTAGAAGGTATGATAATGAATATTGAATATTGTAGAAATTAAATGAATGCTAGTTTAAAAATATTCTTTATTATGTTAATACTAACACTTGAATATCATCTTCGCACATCTATTTTAGGCAAGCTTACCTAAATATCTAATAGGTATTCTAAAAAAGAGTGAGAGTAAACTAATTTTAATTATAATGATTGCTTATTAAATGAAAGTTTAAATTTAATCAAATTATATTTGCTATAAATCATCTACAAAGCAAACTTCTTTATACTTCTTAGCCAATGTAAGAAATTCCTTTTTAGAATATCAATAATTTAATGTTGCTAACTGTAGATAGATATAATTAGTCCTTTGAGAATATTCCATCTATTTCCTAGTACCTTTATAGTACTTAGAGAGATACTTAAATTTCTTCTGCTACTACTGAGATTCTTCCAGATTTTGAGACGCTTTAATTTAAAACCAAGTTACCTTTTAGTTCTCAAAATTACTTTATTTCAGACTCACTTATTAAACTACTTATGAACTAAAGCCTGCTAAACTCTTTGGATGTAGTCCAGAAATGTTGGAAGTTTAAAGAGCTGTATTCTGTCTATAATTTTGAGTTATTACTAAATAAACTGCTCAAAAACTTCAAACAATTTAAGATATTTAATGAGAGTTACAATCGCTTAAGAAGTAACGAACGTATATCCTAATTATAATCAAAACTAGTTAGTCTAGAAATTTTGAATATAGTTGGAATTAATTGTCTTAGTTTAAACTGCCTAAGGCTTTAAGTCTTAGAGCTTTGATCGAATAAGATGAGCCATCTGGAGTTCTTGGAGAGGCTTATAATTCTGACTGACCTATTTATGAAGAGAAATTGCTTGATAAAAAAACCACATATGGAGAATCTCGAACCTAGTAAGTCTAAACATGGATAGACATTTAATATGCTTGCTAGATAATGCCTGATCTAGATTTTATTAATGTCAAAACTAATACTATCGCATAGTAGAATACCAGAGAAAGAAATTGAATAACTCTAGTTTCCATCTTCACAAAATCTTAACCTTAGTCAAAATCACATTCAAAATTTTTCGTTTATCGGCTCCGAGTAGCTGCGAAAGCTGTTAGTTAGAAAGAATTTAATCTGCTAATTTTCTTGAAATGTTGATATCTTGATGATATCAGAAATTTATATTTCCAAAAACTAGTTGAAAAGTCTAAAAGATCTAGAGAGTTACAACTTATTGGCGACACTTGAGACTTCTTAAAATGAAAGTGAGCCTTAAAAGAAAAAGCTGAGTCACTGAAAGCCTTGGCTAATCTTGGATAAATAGGTTTACGATAGTTCTGCTTTAATCATATCGAACCCTAACAAAGAATAGACACTAAGCTCTGTTAGAAGTGAGTTAGTTGGGAGTCATTAACTTTAGAAAAGTATAAGAAACGGAATAAAAAGCAAAGTTAAATGCAGCTAGCTTAAGAAAAAATACAGAGAGAATATTATAAAAACATGAATGGATAGAAAGTTTAGATTGAATTTAAGCAGTAAAAAAAACAAAGTCAAATAAGAAAGAATAAGAAAGCACGGCAATCTCTTTGGTCAAGGTGAGAAAGACCAAAAGGTTACTGAACTGAAATGTTGTTAGGTTTTCGTTTGCTACTCTATTAGTTTCCCAGAAAATGTTTATACTGTTTCCCATTTATTCTACAAATGTCACATAGAAATGTAGGAATCGAGATAAAAATACCTGCTGGGAAAAACTTTTTTCTTACTCTGGGAAAAAATTGCTGAAAAAAGGAAGATTTGCCAAGAAATCATCCCAAACAGATGCCTGATTTACTCCTTAGCATCGATATTTTGTTTAGCCAACATTTTTTCTATGAGTGATTAAGTATACGCAGAAGAGGAGAAAAATGCCTTCTTAATTATAAACATTATTATCCTTAGATTACAATAAAGCGACTCATTACGACGATTATGAGACTATTGTAGAAATAACAGAACAGACAGACAAAATTTTATCTTCACTAAATCTAAGAGAATTGGTTTTTGCTGAAAAATAACAGAGATTTTTACCTTTCAGGATGAATTTGAAATCAGTCTTGATATTGTTAATATGCTTGGCTATCTCATTGATATAGAGGTTCTCAAAACAGAGGAATAGTTGAGTAAATAGGAGGCAGATTGTTTAAGCAGACAAAGAATCTTGGAATTGATATTTCAAAAACATATTTAAGGGATTATCCACAATCCTCTCATTATTTTAGATTCTTAAGCAAGGTGCTTTCATAAATCCATCAATTGCAGCCTCTGTAAATCTTTCGCTATCTTTCCAGTCACTAATTCATTCATCTGCACTAAATGGTTTTTCATGGGTAAGACCACAACCTCTATACTCTAGTCGCTCTTTGCTACATTTTTTATGTACTCCAAGAGAATGGGCAATTATTATTGGAATTCCAAGCGCAATATAAAAGCTTAATTCACTTGCCTTGGTCCATAAAACATCCGTTGTATGCAAATAATTGCTAAGCTTTTCAAAATAGACTCTTTTACCAATATAAACAATATAAAAACATTCTTACCAAGCTCAATGATATTTTCCTTGAAATAATCAACTATTTCAAGCTTATTTCCTGTCACAATATTTATTTTAATCTTTTTCCTAAGCAATTTAATCTTATGTTTTGTTAACAAAGCAGCGCCAATATATTTTTGAGTTTCTGCTCTAATAGCCTTTAAGGTTAATGCTAACATATGATTTGATTTGCTCTTTATACCTCTAGTGTGCTTGCTTATTATATCTCAGTACTTAGATAGTTATAAACTTTTAGAATCAAGATTTTGTAGCCTTTCCTTAATGTCTTGTTTTAAAATCTCCGCTTTAGTGATACCAACATTTTCCCTGGGCAAAGAAAATTATGTCAGGAAAATAATCTTTTCAGGAACTATACTCCTGCGATCTTTTTATTGGATGGTCGCTTGAAGTAAGATAGATGATATTGTTTAATTTGGGTTCTTTTGCAACCAACATCCTGCTAATAAAAGGTTAGTAATCACACAAAAAACATTTTAAGCCCATAAAAAGAGGTTAACAAGGTTGGAATGAGATGAGTCATTATAAAAGGAATATTCTCCTTTTTGCAAATTTAATGTCGCTTTTCCTATTAATTTGATAATAAAGAGCGATGAGAAATTTGATTTGGATAGTTCTCGGAATCGGTAAATAGAGTTTATTGTCTGGGACATTCCCTAAAAGAAAACAGAGGCTTTTCTATTATGGAAGCGTGCTTCATCTGTGAAATCCATTCATATGAATGTTGAGCTATTTCCCATATCCTTTTTATCAGCAGTGTTATAATTTTGTCATAATTTGCAGTTATAATGTGCTCATAGGAAATATCCTTCGAGGGATAGGTTGCATGCTGATGGTCACGGTTCATGTCAACTGTTACAATCCATGTCTTGTCTTTTATCATGAGTCTTAATGAAAAATTCGTAAATGAGTTACTGCTTCTTGTCATCTATAGTATATCTTTTTTACTTTTATGCGAATCTTAATTTGATTTAATTCATGCTTGAGCTCTTCATCAAAAGCGCACCCTCAGAGAGTCTTCAAAATATTAATTATGTTCGTCATAAAATTAGTTGTCCCAAGAATATGTGCAATAAGCATTGATTGGGATGTTCAAAGAATAGTAATGCCTCCAGGTGAATAGATATAAATATTGTACTAATTCCTTGCTTTAACAGAAAGAACGTAGTAATAGACTTGAACTGGCATGGGCATTTTCTCAGCTGTACTACGGATTGCTGATTGTTTTTCTCCTTTTTTTCTATATTTTTTCAATCTCATTCTGTACAGTTTGCTTTGGTTTCTCTGGTTTAAACAATGCCTTATATTCCTCAAAGAACTTTACATAGAATTAGCTGGATTCTTTGTGCTCCTGTAAATTCCATGCAATAAACACTAAAGTTTGAGTATAAATAATTTTTTCTATTGTAGCTGGATAAGCAGAGCCACTATTGATATAACAATACCCAAAACCATGACAGTTATTAGAACTTGCAAAAATAGTTATTTAAACTTCTTTATCTTCCACCATTTTTTAGTTACTTTTCCCTCATACAGTTTGGCTGAAAGTATTGCTGATATTATCATACCTTAAACACTAATAACTTCATTTAAGGCAGGCATTATAATTATAAGGGGAATGATTGAGATAAAAGCAGTCTCGATGTACTCAATAACAGGACAGCTTGAATTAATTAATGACACTAGAAGCTGAATCTTAAAACTTATTTAGGTATTGCTTTTGGCACGTTTGTATGAGGGTCATATTCCTTTATGTATAGAAGTGTTTTTTTAGAAACCGCGTATTTTATATGTCCCTTTTTGAATGAACGAATGGCAAAATTTTCTTCTTATCTTGTTCAGGATTTTGAGTTCTTTTTAGATTTTCATAGCAGTAGAAAGGTTGTCAGCAATACAGCAAAGCCTGTTAAGCTTACAAACGAATCTATGATGTATTCGGGTAATGCTTTTTCCAGAAAAGATAGAATGTTACAAAAAGGGTCAGATGAATCTAAATTTCTTGTAATTATACCTAACAATTGAAATTTAGACAGCTAATGCAAAGAAAGCTGATAAATTTTCTCTTATTATCTTTAAGCGCATATGGTTATGCTTAATATATCCAAAATACAAGCCTGAGCTAAGCTGTGCTGCAAATGTTTCACTAATATTTCCCCTCATTTAAAGAAAGCCAGGGAAAAGAATAAGAATACCAGGTATTAGTAGAATCTTATGAGTGTAAACAACCAGAATCGAGCTGGCAATCAAACCATCTAGTGTGGAGACAAGCTGGGAAGATAATATTTCTCTGAAGTCCTTGTCAAAAATTGATATAAAACGTTAGTGAAATCTGTAAATATAACTTTCTAAAAATGAAGTGTCTTAGTAGCAAAAACCTATTCAAATTCAATTTCTCTCTTAAAGTATTCTTCCTTGTACAGTTTTACAGGACGCTAATCATCCTCAGCCAATTCTGCATCAAGTCAGTCAGCTAATTCCCCTTATTTGCCAATCTTGCTGATAGCCCAATAATCTGGACATGTTTAAGAATCTGTCACAACATTGTTATGAAAATCTCAAGTATTGAGTCTCTTCCCAGATCTTTGAGAAGATGGATTTCATCAAAGATAATTGCTTAAATGTTTTGAATCCAGGGCGCATGATGCTTAAGCTATGAGTCCGGCTTTTTGCTTGTGGTTATGATCAAGTTATATTTTGCAAGATAGAGCTCACATACCTCAATGTCACCAATAGAAGGAGCAAATTTGACAAAATACTCGAATTTTATCTTGAATTCCTTGTATTTTTAGATGCAAACGCCTCTAATGGGACAATACAAAGCGTCTTTCTTTTCCTTAAATCAGAGATGCAAGTGATTTAATTTCTGTGGTCAATTTTTTTTGATGAAGTTGGCGTTTACACAAGGAGATACTTTTCTTTCGATATCTCTGCTTTTATTATCTCCATTGCGTTGGCCTTAGCTTCTGAATCTTTCTTTTTCATGTACTTCATAAAGTTCTTTTGGAATTATTTCCTTAATCTACTCATACTTCATAAGCAGAAAGATATATTGAATATTATAAACTAATTTCTAGGGTTGAGTCACTGTTTCTTGTAGCCTATTTATTGCAAAATCAGCAATTCTCTTGAGGTTAGCAACATCTTCTTCATTGTATTTAACAAGTAGCTTTACATAATACTCTTCTGTTGCCTGATACATTCTCTATAAGCACACAGGATCACCGCCATAAAAATTGTATTATATTTTTTCATTGTATACCTAGTTACTTTCAATCACTTTAAGGCAGCCTAATTACTCTACTCTCCTACATGTTGTCTTTACAACAAAGAATGGGATTTTCGGCAGTATGTCAGGATCTTTCTTTTTTAGGAAAGGTATTCCAATAGATGCTCCATTAAAGGTAATAATAAGGTTATATTTGCTTTATTCCTGATTTAATGCAAAAAGATTGAGATTAATGCCTTTAACATTGTCTTTGTATCAATCCCATCAAGCAAACCAATGTCAGTAAGCTCATCATACTTAAGAACGTCTGTTGTTTCTATACCAAGGAAAACAACCCTATTTCTGAAGAATTCATTCAGTATACATGTTTTAGCCATATGAAGCTTGTCAGCAAGAAAGTCAAATTTTAGAAACTATATTTTTTTTGCTTCCAAAAGCTTTCTTTCATATTAAATAATTAAGGGTATTTGACAATCCCTTTACCTTGTCTCTTGCTATAAAATCTTCTCAGTTTGATATGCGGGCACTGTATTTATCCATTTCTAGAAAAAATAACTGTTTATTATTGAGGTAAGCTGTCTAAATAACAATGAACTGAGATCATTTTGGCGAAACCTTGGGCATTACATCGTTGCCTGGATGCTAGAATAACCTACTAAGAATTGAGTTGAGCTAACATCATAGCCATTCTTAGTAATACGTTATAGAAGTTTACTTTAAGGTATGGAGATGAACATTCTTTTCAATAGCAGCACTTAAGATAGCTGCTCGAATAATCTGCTTGCACACTCCAGATAGTAAGATGGCTTTTTCTTCTTGAGAAAAGCCATGAACTATTACTATTCCTCTGATACTCCTTTAACTCATCCTTCAAGCTTGTTCAATTACAATCACTATCTCTGCTTCATTTTCATTTATATTCCAATCTAAATCCTTGCTCGAGGTCAATATTATTCTTTTTTAACTTGATAACCTCATTTACTCTAATCCTGCTGAATAGATAAGTTTCACAACAAGTTTGTGCTTTGGATTATCAATAGTATTAAACAAGGCCTTTATTAAAAAATTCTGAAACCTTTTTGACATTTTTGAATACATATTCTGAGTATAAGCCTTTTATGCTATATCTTGATATGGAAAAATTTAAGGCTGCTCACATGCACATTGAGTGTATTTCCCGGGTAATTTCTTTCGACTAATCAATCAAGAAAATCTTTTATATCTGTCATATTAATTTCAACAGGATCTTTTTGGATATTGTATAAAAAATCTTTGCATACAATTAAGATAGGTTGTGATTGCCTAGTGTAATTTCAATATTCAAGGGAGTGTAGATATCTCTGTACCTGTTGAAATTAGCTTATTAATTGTGGGAATGGCACTGATGGAAACATCAAAACTTAGATTACTTAAATAAAAGGTCTCCTGCGTCGTTATTTTCTTAGAAAACTTCGTTTTCTTAAAATCTTTCCCTCTTTGCTAGTTCCAGCACTCAAAAGCTATCGCTTTTGGTGCGAATTAAAGAGAGAGAGGGGCATAACATCGTTATATTCAATATTACTCTGAATTTTTCTTTTTTGCGTACTATAATGATAGAAAATTTCTCACTAACTAGCAACTGACTGATTTTTGAGAGAAAATATCAAAAATCCTATTCCACTTACCACAACGCTCTATTTTATAGGGGAACGTGATTAGCTCCATCAATACTATGAGAAATTCTTTTTAAAACAGAGTGTTCTTAGGAGAAAAATTTCTGCGTCATAATCTTCTCTCATATACTTCATATAGTCGTTCGACTCTTCGAGAGAACATAACCTCGATTATACAATAGAGAAAGTGGCTAGCTTAATATAAATCTACATCTATTTTAATAATGTTTGTTGCAGAGATGCCTTTTCGTTTAAGATATCCGAGAAGATGTTTTTCAAAATAAGGTCCAGAAGCAGTATAGCTATTTACTATTTCATCTATCATCTCATTTGACTAATTAAAATTAGTTTTGAAGGAGAAAATTCAGGAAATGTCTTTGATAAATCATTAAATACTGCAGAGTACTTCACATTTGGATCTAGTTTCCTGTTACCAGATAAGAAAAATTACTGATTACTCTGATTTTTGCCTGAGGTTCCTAAAGTCATTACTCTTTTCAAGAGATTTCCCAAAGGTAGTGTTTCTATCATTACTAGTTAGTAGTAACTTATATATGGGTTTTTCTGTTTTTTAGCTTTCTCTACTTGAAATCCTTCGAATTTCGCTCTTAGCTACACTTCGAAAAATATAGCTTGATTAGTTTCAATTGAGAATCTTTCTTTTAATTAATATAGCAAAAATATTAAATAAGACACATACATTCACTAAAACATAAAGCAATCAATAGTCTATATTGCTTTGATTGTAAAAGATTACGATGAAGCTATTGATTTCTATACCAAGAAACTAAATTTAAATTCGGTTGAAGATACATATCAACCTTAACAAGACAAACATTTGGTAGTAATTTCTTCTCCTGATTCAAATGGAGCAACTTTATTACTTGCAAAAGCATTAAAACATGAACAGGAATCTTTTAATAGGTAATCAATCTGGTTATAGGGTATTTCTATTTCTTAATAGAGATGACTTTTGGAGAGACTGCAATGAAATGATTTCTAAAGGAATTAAATTTGATAGAGAACAAAAAGAAGAATCCTATAGAACAGTTGCAGTCTTCGAAGAATTATATGGCAATTTATGGGATTCGCTTCAGCTGAGATAAGATAATCCTCTCTCAACGAGCCTAATAAGCTATATTTTCTAGTATAATATTTTGTATTTTATATTTGACAAATTCTCAATTGTAAAAGCATGGTCTACTCGTTATAAGCTTTTCGCCTCCTCAAGTATTTGGAGAGAAGTTAACATTGATTAGGCTTAATACTATTCGAAAGAAAATGTAATGAAAGCTATTAATACAATCTATACTCAATTTATGTTATGAAAAAAAGAACGATTTTATTATTAATCCTGTTGTTGATGTTATTTTCAATTTTTGTACTAATCGAATGTTCTAAAAAGTCAGATTCTTCAATTTAGATATATTCTGTTAAATAGATTTTGATTGTAAGTTGGCGTGTCCTATAGGTTGCATAAATAAAAATTAGAAACATTATATACTCACAGATAATTTTTGTGAAAGAATGGACTGTAAATTCATTTACTAAAAATACATAACTATCGAACCTTCTTTTGATTAATATAATTTTTTTCTACGTCATACTTTTTCAGACACCGGGCTTTGAACTTTTCCCTCCAAAAACTTCAGTTCTCACTCTCTATTGCTTGTGGAGAGAGTCTTCGAGAAAAAAGGAAATAAACATGATTAGTTCCAATTTGCCCACAAGCAAAAATAATTAATTCCCGACTATATATAAGTGTAACTTGACTTTTCTCAAAGATATTTTATCATAGCTAAAAGGATTCATATGCTCAAATATTTAGTCTTCGGTCATTTGTATTTCACTTAGTTTCGTTCAAATTGTTCTTCAGCTCTGAAAAGGGCTCAGCATTCTACCTCTTCGTCTTTTTAAATACTACCAACTTCGGCTAACCCTAAGTTTTACGTTACTTGAGTTGAGGTTATTTAGAAAAACGGAGCTTGGTACTTACTTTTTCTTATAGATGAAGTCATGATGGTCATAACTTCAAAAGAAACAGTTTTATTGATATGACCCACACTAAAAACTAAGACAAAATGTCCTAACTGAACTCTATTAAGCCCTTTAATGTCGTGAGTCAAAAATTTATAATAATGGTTAAGATATTCTAAAATAGAATCCATCATTTTCAAACTCAAGTATATTAAATAGAATCTTTTTTCCTTTGTTTATCTAACTTTTTTGTAATCTCCTTACTGTAGAGGTCTCATACATTAAAGATACCTTTTTTTTTAAATTCTTCATGAGAAAGATGTTTTCCGCTTATAATTTTAGCTATCTTAACTTTTTCTCAGTTCTTAATTCAGTTTCTAGCGAAGTACTTTCATATTAATTTACAATCATACTTAATGCTTTAGATTAATCTCAGGCCAAACTTTGCTTTGATAATATTAAATTGAAATAAGATTATTAAGCAAATGACTTATATAAATAATAGTAGTTTAATATAGCTAATCTAAATAAAGATTATTATGTTTTATTTGATTAGATTTAAGATACTTCAGCTATAGAATCAATTAGTCTTTATTATCAATTTTTTATTTAGTATACCAACTTACAAACTAGCTTTGACTGTTTATCCTTTCAAATCATTAATCTATATCTTGGTATAGAAACTTAATTCCAAAGCTTGCTAATTTATAGTCTAAGATATTCTAAATTATTCCAATCTAAAAGCGCTTCTTTACGATACTTATTCTTAAGGCTTTACATCGAGATATTAGATAAAGGTTATAAAGCTCTTCTGCTTCAGCTAGTTTTTTTCCCAAGCTCATGCCTGTTTATATTAGATCTTGAATATAGTTAAATAAACGTTTATTCTAGACTAAAATCAGTCTGGTCTGCTTTTTTTTCCTTAAAGTCCTCATGATACTAAAGACTATAAGACTATCAAAAATTTAAGCTTTGTAAATAGAGTTCTAGATACTATACAAGTATTAATAAGAGCAGAACTTATAAAATATAGTTGGTTTAAACGAAAAGATAAAGCAGTATAACTAAAATGTTTAAGATCCTTATTTATAAAAAGGCTTTGATAGCTGAAAAGTATATCAGCAAGGATTTAAAATAAAAAGAATATTAAAACTTAAAAGATTCCAATAGATTACAGCAGGATTAAGATACTTTCTCAATATTTATATTAAACATCTAGTTTATTAAAACTAGTCTTTATAAGATACTTCAACTAGTAGTTTAATAATAGCTATTAGTAATACGAATCTTAACTATTAGTCTTACAGAGTTAAGCTAGTTTAAAGCACTTTCATTAATAATAATAGATATAGAAGCAAATTAATGCAACTAAGGAAATTAACTCATTTCTAAATTAAAGGTTAAAGTTGCCTGAAGAATTTATTATATCGGAAATTAAACTTCCTAGGAATTCTTGCTCTACAGTAAGAAAATTTAGATTTAAATAGGAAAACCCAAACTTTAGGAATTCCTTACAAGTAGAAAGGAAATTATAACTTGAGGCTATTAAAAAAATTACCAGCATTTAGTATTTTAAAGGATTCAAAGATTGGATATCCAAAAGCTGCATACAAATTAAACAAAGTTAAGAATTGGTATGAATAGCTAAGCTAATTATTGGTATCTTAAATATAAATTTGAAATAATAAATTGAGAAAATAGAGCTAAAAGCTACTCTATTGTGTTTTATATTACTAGCACACTTCGTTAACCTAAAGTTGAATTATATAATTATAAAGCATATATTTTTTAATGCAATTAAACCTTATTTTATTTGCTTAGATAAAAAGGTATTAGATTAGTCAATCTTATTACTTCTAAGAGATTTAGCCATACTAATTTAAATAAATTTTACCACTAAATTAGAATTTTTAAGGTAAGAAAACTTGTATTATTATGAATATAGATTCTAAGCTTCCTGTTGCTAAGCACTTTTTATTTATAAATTATCTCTGTGGCTTTAGTCTAAGATTTCAAATAGCAAATTGATTCTATAATTACAAAGTTTTGATAAATATATATCTAAGTTAGATTTAAACTTTTCTAATAGTAAGCTTGATTATCTCTATATCAAAACTAATAAGTTAAAATTCTTATCTCTAAATAATAGTTTTTTCATAACTGTATTCTTCCTTTAAAACTTCAACTAGCTTCTATTAAAAAATAGTTAAATAGCTTGAACAAATATTTTCCTATACTTAAAAATAAAAAAACAGCTCACTTTCCAATCTAGCCGGTAATGAATTTATATCTTCAAACTTGCTAAAGATACCATTCTTAGTAATTCTCATACTAAATTTATCTTGCTTATCTGTTATTAAAGGCATTTACTTCTAGAAATCATAAAATTAAATTTAGAATTCCATAAGTATCTTAAATATCTTTAGTCTTTTATTTATTAGTTTGATAATAGCTAAATTAACAAAGCAAGTATTTTGTTATTAGATATCAATTAACTAGTTTCAAAGGATAAATAAATTCCGTTATGTAAAGAAAATTAGCTTTTTAATGAGGAGAATTTTAAGCTTTTTGATAAATTTTTTTAATGCTAAGTTCTATCTCGTACTATTGTTATCTGTTATGCTTTTAAAAGGCAATTCATTTTAAGAATTTTCTATTACTCACTTTAGTTAAATCTTCAAAAGCCTTTCTCTCAGTCTAAAATTCTATCTACGGTTTAGGTATTAATCTATCTTAATAAGCCTAAAAAATATTAGGGCTAATTTTTAATCTTTTAAATAAAGATTTTTATTTATTTTTCTAAAGCAATTTTTTTTGCTTACTATAAAGCTTTGCCTATTTTAAATATTTAAGACTTGTTGAATCTTAGAAACCTCTATAGATTATAACTATCATGAACAATCAGTTTTGATTTGTCTAAACATAATTCTTAACTTTATTTGATTTCCTTATATTTCAATTAGCCTAAAAGTTCTTAGATTCATATCTAATTCTTTTATTATGCGTTTTATTTTAACACCTCTGAACTTAATTAAGTAACTTTTCCTTTATTTTACCAGATAAGTAATCTTAATCCTCTTCTGCCACTATGAATTAGAACTTACTTCATTTTTTTCTTTAAATCCAAGCTAAAATAGATATTCTTCCATTATTAAAGTTTCTAGTTCTTACTTCTATTTTCTTCGTCTATCTCTTCAAGTTTTTCTCATTTTATCTCTTTTTTCTATAAAGGCTTTAAAACTAGTAAGTAGCATTAACTTATTAGTTAATTACTCTGTACAGTGTTTACTTTTTTCCTGAAATCAGAAATAAAAACTAAGGTAATTAAAATATATTTCCTTAAACTTTAACTGCTCTAGACTTTTAAATGAAAAAAGTAACTATTATTATAAGAATAACCTAGATATCTAATTACTTATAATAACTAGATAGCTCAGCTTTGAGAGTGAATATTCATTAAAATAACAGATGAGAAACCTTTTTTAAATAATAAGATCAACTTAATGGTTATTTATATAAATTAGAATACACTTAGAGTATATTCAAATCCTCCTAAATTCATAGCCAAACTATTTTTTAACTGTAATTCATTAGCTTTATTCAAAGCATTATTATTTCGCTACTAAATACAGCAGAAAGGACCTTAAAAATTAGTTTTATTATACTTGAAAATAGCTTGTAGACTATATACTTACTCAAAGCTAAAAGCAGTGTAAAGACATTTAATCATCATGAGTATTATAAAAATATACTAATTGACAGGTATTTTATAACTTGCTTCTATGCCTTATTATATAAACCCAATTATGTTAGCATTTTATACTTCCTTTTTTATATTTATTTCTCAACAAAAAAGAGCGGCAACTTTAAATTTTAGCTTTGAAAAAGAATCGAATTAATGAAGCTTAGATCTATTTATTAACGTATAAGTATATAAAATTGCATTATCTGTCATCTCATTCTGATAAAATGTTGTAAATTAGGGCAACCATAACTTAATGTTTCTAGTCTAGTTCTAAATTCTTAGTAAGCTTATTGTTCAAAAGATATTAGCATAGTATTGTAATATTGTCCGTCTTAGTAGATAATAATATATAAGGTGATTAGTTATTGAGCATAGTGTTTTTGAAGTTGATTAAAGATATATTCACTTAATTGTAATATGAGATGTTAGTGGCTGTATTGTTTTTTAAATGTATGCTTTATGTGCTATTTTGTTTATAAGTTAAGTTGCTATAGAATGTTTGGAAAAAAGGGTTGATTTTTGATAGCAATATATTAAATTAGTGTGACTATTGTTTATTTAATTTTGGTATATAGCAATACTCTTGATGTATTGAGATTCTTTGTAATGTTATTTAAAGATTCTAAGCCTTGTTAACTTAATAGAATTCTTGAATTACCTATTAACTTAATAACTATTTGATAACTGTATTTCATATGATTATATGGATTTATCTATCCTCTTTAAATTATGAAACCTTACTTTACTATCAAATACTTTGTAGTCCTAAGAATTATCTTCTATTGCTATATCTTAAAAGTTGTCTTTTCAATAGTCTAAGAATATGATTTATACTAGGATTTGCTTTAGTTGCAATTCAAAGACATGAGATAGTCTCAAATATCCCAGTTAATTTTGATTGCTTTATTAATTAGCTTTCATTATAGAACTGCTTTAAAGTTTCATCATCATATTTTATTCCCTCTCCATCCCTGCTAGTATTAAAGTCTGTTTCTTTTAAAATCCTATCTTAAATATTGAACTATGGCGGAGTATAATGAAACAGTTGTTAGGACTGATTATAAGAATAGTTTGGTAGTTAAATTATTCTAAATGCTAGGAACTAGCTAACAAATGATTTATTTTAGCTAAATAACTAAAGAGTAGTTCTATTAGCCTCTTAAATTACTTTACTATTCTCCTACTTTTACCATCTAATCTATCTATCTTCTCTCTTTACTTCTATCAACTACCTTTCCCTATACTTATTACTCTTTCTAGATTTAACCATGCTAGAGCAACAGTGCCTAGCGCTTTTCTGCCTTATCACTCTCTCATTTTCTTCTATGAAATGTTATAAATAGCTAGCCTTCAAGCTAAATCAGCAACAATAGCAATCTAATTAGAAAGTTTAAAGCTAAAATTAAATACCCATTGAAATTTAAGGTCACTGAGTTTTGATAATAAGAGATCAGAAATCTAATAAGCAGAAATATCAAACTGCATAGATTCTAGACAGTTTATGCTAAATACTAATTCCTAACCAGTCAGAAAATATAAATACCATTGAAGGGGCTTTAAACTGAAACTTTGAGATGCAAAGGAAGATATTATATTGATATAATTAAGAAAAATCATTATCTCAACAAGCTAGTTAAACAAGAAGATAAGCATATAGAAGAACCTAACCACTAAAGTTAACAGATTAATCAAAGAGTATTAGCTAAATTTACAAAAAACTAACTTTCTTAATAGATCTAGTGCTAGTAATAGAGTAGCTATAAGAGTATTTCCAAGAGAAGCCATCTAGAAATTATTATATAGTATAGCTTAATATCTTCTTAGTAAGTAATTAGTAACATTTCCAATTCAAGTGTAAAGTAGTAAGTTAAATTTAGCTTAGTGAACTATCAAATTAATTCGTTAAGCACACTAATTGTTTTAATATAATGACATAAAACACTATACTTTTATACAATGCTTATTATAATGCTAAGTATCATTATTAAGATTTCTTAGTGAGTTACTATTATATAATTATCATGCTTTCTTTAAGCACTAACATGTAGATACTTTACATTTATTATCATTCTATAGCAAGCATTCATCCTATTTTATTAAATCACCTAGATTGCTTAAGTTTAATAACTACTCTTTTATAAGAGACCATACTAGGAAAACATATACAGCTATTTTAGCTTGATTCACTACTTTCAAAAGTCTACAAAGTTACTTATTAAATGCCTCAAGCCGTTTGGACTTACTAAACTATAGGAATGATACTAGCTCCTAATATAGCTAAAAGAATTTAAGCTAAGACATTATTTACGCTGCTTTTATTTAGTATACTACCGAGATCTTTACTTGGTTCCCTTATTTGAGAGAGATAACTGTTCTATCTGGCCTATAATCAATAACCCAGCTTATTTGATCTTCAATTAGTAAATAAGAACTAATTTTATAAATTCAAACAATCTTCTAAAATCCAGGAAATTAAAATTAACTAGATAAGATAGAAGAAAAAAGATCATAAAGTTTTAGCCAATTTGAAAATAATAAAATATTAACTGAATAAGAAATAGACGAGAAACTGAAAATAAACTTATGAACTTAATAGAAAAAACTGGTTATGAGTAATTTAAATAAGCATCCGATTTATTAATAGAATAAGATTTTGATGAAGAAGAAAAAAAGTTCTGAACTGCTGTGGAACTTTGTTATCATGCTAGGGACTAAGATAAACTAAATTAAGATTAAATAAATCAGAAGCAAACTCTATAGATAATTCTTAAGACTCAGTTCTCTTTATTCAATTGAATTTATAGATGGTAGAAAATTTGATATACAAAAAAAAGGACATAAACGACCAACTGGAATAAAACTAAAAAAAAATTTTGGAATACTAAAAGACTACAGCCAAAAGTAAATCGTTTTCAAGTTAGTTTTAAAGCTTAGAAAAATAAAAAAAATTTAAAGACAATTTTGAAATTAAATAAGTAATGCAATAGAAAATAAGCAAAATCTTTAATTTGCATGAATCAAGTATGTAGTTACAATCAGAAAAATGAATACCTTTTAAAAATATTTCTTTTTTATTATAATTTTTAAATATATAAAATAAAAATTATCTATATAAAATTCAAAGTTTTGTTTAATAAATATGGAAAACATTTTCGTGTAAAAATTATTCTATCAAAGTTATCACTTAAGTTATACACTTGATTTACTACATAACTAAGGGTTTAAAATTAAATCAAGCATATTGATTACTTGCCTTTAATTTTAAGTTTATAAAGAAGAATTTAGCCTATAGTTAATTTATTTAATTAAGCTTTTTTTATTCATTTAAAATTTTTTTTTAGCATTTGAGACAAATTAAGTTTTTTAATAAAAGTTATAAATACTTAAGCTAGTAAATATAAATTTTTAAATATAAAAAAATTCTACTTAAGCTTAATGTTAAGATAAAATAGTTATTTTCGAAATTAAAATTGTAATATACTTAAATTATAAATATAATATTTTCAAACGTAAATCAAATTTTTTTAAATAGTCCAAAAGTTTATCTTTTTTTATCTTAGGCTTACTCAAAGTAAGACTGAATAATTACAAACTTACCTCTTTTAGTTATGAATTTAATTTGATGGTTCTTATGATTTTCTTTTAAATTTCTCGTTATTATTTTACTATTTACGTCAATTTTTTAAAACTTGATGCAATTTTATAAAATTTATTGAGATTTTTCATAAATTAATACTACTACTTAGTTTTTGTCATTTCTTCGAAATTTACCTTTTTAATTTTAATCATTTATTTAAAATAAAAATTATTGTTAATATAAGAATAGTCCTGTTCTAAAGTTTCCTGATAAACTGTTGCTTTTAGTTTTTATATATTTTGTTAAGCTTAATTAACTTTAATCTCGTTATATTAAGTTCGCTAAATCAAGAAATTAATAAAATTTTGTTTTAAATTTTTGATTAATTTTACTCTATTTACTTCATTCTAAAAATAGTTATTATAATATATACTACTTATAATAGTTTCGTTGCTTGGCATTATTAGTTTATTAGTTATGCTAGAAATTATCACATTTTTAATTTTAATCACTCTTCAAATCCTAAGCTTATTATTCAAAATCGATCAAATTTTTTTAAGTTATTTCATGTTTATTCTTTTCGCAAATATATTCTATTGTTAGTAAATGTCAAGAAGAATATATAATATTTTAGCTATAGTTACATTATTAATTAGTATTTAAAAAAGTAATGAAAATTAATCAATCATAGGACTATTTATTTTTTATAGTTTTCTCACTCTTAATTATAATACTTATTATTTCTAGCATTTATTAATTATATTTTAAAAATAAGTTTATCGTCTCTCTAAAAGACAAACTAATTATTTAAAGATAAAATTGCTTCTTATTAATCTTATTTATTATTCTGAATTAAAATCTTAGCATTTATCACATATTCATTATTTTAAGTAAAAATCATACTTTTACATTTTCTAATTTGTATAGAATTGCGATAAACGATTTATCAAGAGTTTGGATTATAAAATCTTATGAATTAATTTTCTGGACTTTCTAGTTACTATTATTATTGTTAGTTTATTTTTTTCTTTTATTATATTATTCTGAATAATTTCCATAACTTTTATTAACATCTAAGATATTATTTTTTATTTAGATTTGTATCTTTTTGCATATTAGTTTTGTTTTAAAATTGCTACATATACAATTTCAGATTCTATACTCAAGATTTTAGGATTATTTTTTAAGAAACTTTATCTTAATTTTTATTGGCTTTAGTTAAAGTCTATATGATCTTTTTTTTCTTCCCTTCCCTTCCTTTTCTTTTATTTCTTTTCTAATTTAAATAATCTTCTAAATTTATTAGTTCATTTTTTAACTCTTTTTTTAATTAAAAACCAATCGCTTTCATTTTTATCATTTATTGTAGTTTTTTAATATTAACTTACCTATTTTTACTTATTGATATGATCATTAGACTATGTAAAGTTGTTTATATTTCCATAATTATAGAAAAAATGACTATTTTGAAAGTTTTAATATTCCTTTTTTACTTTACTTTTAAAACAACTACTTACTCTTTATAACTCTTATCAAAGCTTCAACACTTAAAAACTGAAATTACTCTTCTTTTCTTACTTTTTTTACTTTACTTTTAAAACAACTACTTACTCTTTATAACTCTTATCAAAGCTTCAACACTTAAAAACTGAAATTACTCTTCTTTTCTTACTTTTTTTACTTTACTTTTAAAACAACTACTTACTCTTTATAACTCTTATCAAAGCTTCAACACTTAAAAACTGAAATTACTCTTCTTTTCTTACTTTTTTTACTTTACTTTTAAAACAACTACTTACTCTTTATAACTCTTATCAAAGCTTCAACACTTAAAAACTGAAATTACTCTTCTTTTCTTACTTTTTTTACTTTACTTTTAAAACAACTACTTACTCTTTATAACTCTTATCAAAGCTTCAACACTTAAAAACTGAAATTACTCTTCTTTTCTTACTTTTTTTACTTTACTTTTAAAACAACTACTTACTCTTTATAACTCTTATCAAAGCTTCAACACTTAAAAACTGAAATTACTCTTCTTTTCTTACTTTTTTTACTTTACTTTTAAAACAACTACTTACTCTTTATAACTCTTATCAAAGCTTCAACACTTAAAAACTGAAATTACTCTTCTTTTCTTACTTTTTTTACTTTACTTTTAAAACAACTACTTACTCTTTATAACTCTTATCAAAGCTTCAACACTTAAAAACTGAAATTACTCTTCTTTTCTTACTTTTTTTACTTTACTTTTAAAACAACTACTTACTCTTTATAACTCTTATCAAAGCTTCAACACTTAAAAACTGAAATTACTCTTCTTTTCTTACTTTTTTTACTTTACTTTTAAAACAACTACTTACTCTTTATAACTCTTATCAAAGCTTCAACACTTAAAAACTGAAATTACTCTTCTTTTCTTACTTTTTTTACTTTACTTTTAAAACAACTACTTACTCTTTATAACTCTTATCAAAGCTTCAACACTTAAAAACTGAAATTACTCTTCTTTTCTTACTTTTTTTACTTTACTTTTAAAACAACTACTTACTCTTTATAACTCTTATCAAAGCTTCAACACTTAAAAACTGAAATTACTCTTCTTTTCTTACTTTTTTTACTTTACTTTTAAAACAACTACTTACTCTTTATAACTCTTATCAAAGCTTCAACACTTAAAAACTGAAATTACTCTTCTTTTCTTACTTTTTTTACTTTACTTTTAAAACAACTACTTACTCTTTATAACTCTTATCAAAGCTTCAACACTTAAAAACTGAAATTACTCTTCTTTTCTTACTTTTTTTACTTTACTTTTAAAACAACTACTTACTCTTTATAACTCTTATCAAAGCTTCAACACTTAAAAACTGAAATTACTCTTCTTTTCTTACTTTTTTTACTTTACTTTTAAAACAACTACTTACTCTTTATAACTCTTATCAAAGCTTCAACACTTAAAAACTGAAATTACTCTTCTTTTCTTACTTTTTTTACTTTACTTTTAAAACAACTACTTACTCTTTATAACTCTTATCAAAGCTTCAACACTTAAAAACTGAAATTACTCTTCTTTTCTTACTTTTTTTACTTTACTTTTAAAACAACTACTTACTCTTTATAACTCTTATCAAAGCTTCAACACTTAAAAACTGAAATTACTCTTCTTTTCTTACTTTTTTTACTTTACTTTTAAAACAACTACTTACTCTTTATAACTCTTATCAAAGCTTCAACACTTAAAAACTGAAATTACTCTTCTTTTCTTACTTTTTTTACTTTACTTTTAAAACAACTACTTACTCTTTATAACTCTTATCAAAGCTTCAACACTTAAAAACTGAAATTACTCTTCTTTTCTTACTTTTTTTACTTTACTTTTAAAACAACTACTTACTCTTTATAACTCTTATCAAAGCTTCAACACTTAAAAACTGAAATTACTCTTCTTTTCTTACTTTTTTTACTTTACTTTTAAAACAACTACTTACTCTTTATAACTCTTATCAAAGCTTCAACACTTAAAAACTGAAATTACTCTTCTTTTCTTACTTTTTTTACTTTACTTTTAAAACAACTACTTACTCTTTATAACTCTTATCAAAGCTTCAACACTTAAAAACTGAAATTACTCTTCTTTTCTTACTTTTTTTACTTTACTTTTAAAACAACTACTTACTCTTTATAACTCTTATCAAAGCTTCAACACTTAAAAACTGAAATTACTCTTCTTTTCTTACTTTTTTTACTTTACTTTTAAAACAACTACTTACTCTTTATAACTCTTATCAAAGCTTCAACACTTAAAAACTGAAATTACTCTTCTTTTCTTACTTTTTTTACTTTACTTTTAAAACAACTACTTACTCTTTATAACTCTTATCAAAGCTTCAACACTTAAAAACTGAAATTACTCTTCTTTTCTTACTTTTTTTACTTTACTTTTAAAACAACTACTTACTCTTTATAACTCTTATCAAAGCTTCAACACTTAAAAACTGAAATTACTCTTCTTTTCTTACTTTTTTTACTTTACTTTTAAAACAACTACTTACTCTTTATAACTCTTATCAAAGCTTCAACACTTAAAAACTGAAATTACTCTTCTTTTCTTACTTTTTTTACTTTACTTTTAAAACAACTACTTACTCTTTATAACTCTTATCAAAGCTTCAACACTTAAAAACTGAAATTACTCTTCTTTTCTTACTTTTTTTACTTTACTTTTAAAACAACTACTTACTCTTTATAACTCTTATCAAAGCTTCAACACTTAAAAACTGAAATTACTCTTCTTTTCTTACTTTTTTTACTTTACTTTTAAAACAACTACTTACTCTTTATAACTCTTATCAAAGCTTCAACACTTAAAAACTGAAATTACTCTTCTTTTCTTACTTTTTTTACTTTACTTTTAAAACAACTACTTACTCTTTATAACTCTTATCAAAGCTTCAACACTTAAAAACTGAAATTACTCTTCTTTTCTTACTTTTTTTACTTTACTTTTAAAACAACTACTTACTCTTTATAACTCTTATCAAAGCTTCAACACTTAAAAACTGAAATTACTCTTCTTTTCTTACTTTTTTTACTTTACTTTTAAAACAACTACTTACTCTTTATAACTCTTATCAAAGCTTCAACACTTAAAAACTGAAATTACTCTTCTTTTCTTACTTTTTTTACTTTACTTTTAAAACAACTACTTACTCTTTATAACTCTTATCAAAGCTTCAACACTTAAAAACTGAAATTACTCTTCTTTTCTTACTTTTTTTACTTTACTTTTAAAACAACTACTTACTCTTTATAACTCTTATCAAAGCTTCAACACTTAAAAACTGAAATTACTCTTCTTTTCTTACTTTTTTTACTTTACTTTTAAAACAACTACTTACTCTTTATAACTCTTATCAAAGCTTCAACACTTAAAAACTGAAATTACTCTTCTTTTCTTACTTTTTTTACTTTACTTTTAAAACAACTACTTACTCTTTATAACTCTTATCAAAGCTTCAACACTTAAAAACTGAAATTACTCTTCTTTTCTTACTTTTTTTACTTTACTTTTAAAACAACTACTTACTCTTTATAACTCTTATCAAAGCTTCAACACTTAAAAACTGAAATTACTCTTCTTTTCTTACTTTTTTTACTTTACTTTTAAAACAACTACTTACTCTTTATAACTCTTATCAAAGCTTCAACACTTAAAAACTGAAATTACTCTTCTTTTCTTACTTTTTTTACTTTACTTTTAAAACAACTACTTACTCTTTATAACTCTTATCAAAGCTTCAACACTTAAAAACTGAAATTACTCTTCTTTTCTTACTTTTTTTACTTTACTTTTAAAACAACTACTTACTCTTTATAACTCTTATCAAAGCTTCAACACTTAAAAACTGAAATTACTCTTCTTTTCTTACTTTTTTTACTTTACTTTTAAAACAACTACTTACTCTTTATAACTCTTATCAAAGCTTCAACACTTAAAAACTGAAATTACTCTTCTTTTCTTACTTTTTTTACTTTACTTTTAAAACAACTACTTACTCTTTATAACTCTTATCAAAGCTTCAACACTTAAAAACTGAAATTACTCTTCTTTTCTTACTTTTTTTACTTTACTTTTAAAACAACTACTTACTCTTTATAACTCTTATCAAAGCTTCAACACTTAAAAACTGAAATTACTCTTCTTTTCTTACTTTTTTTACTTTACTTTTAAAACAACTACTTACTCTTTATAACTCTTATCAAAGCTTCAACACTTAAAAACTGAAATTACTCTTCTTTTCTTACTTTTTTTACTTTACTTTTAAAACAACTACTTACTCTTTATAACTCTTATCAAAGCTTCAACACTTAAAAACTGAAATTACTCTTCTTTTCTTACTTTTTTTACTTTACTTTTAAAACAACTACTTACTCTTTATAACTCTTATCAAAGCTTCAACACTTAAAAACTGAAATTACTCTTCTTTTCTTACTTTTTTTACTTTACTTTTAAAACAACTACTTACTCTTTATAACTCTTATCAAAGCTTCAACACTTAAAAACTGAAATTACTCTTCTTTTCTTACTTTTTTTACTTTACTTTTAAAACAACTACTTACTCTTTATAACTCTTATCAAAGCTTCAACACTTAAAAACTGAAATTACTCTTCTTTTCTTACTTTTTTTACTTTACTTTTAAAACAACTACTTACTCTTTATAACTCTTATCAAAGCTTCAACACTTAAAAACTGAAATTACTCTTCTTTTCTTACTTTTTTTACTTTACTTTTAAAACAACTACTTACTCTTTATAACTCTTATCAAAGCTTCAACACTTAAAAACTGAAATTACTCTTCTTTTCTTACTTTTTTTACTTTACTTTTAAAACAACTACTTACTCTTTATAACTCTTATCAAAGCTTCAACACTTAAAAACTGAAATTACTCTTCTTTTCTTACTTTTTTTACTTTACTTTTAAAACAACTACTTACTCTTTATAACTCTTATCAAAGCTTCAACACTTAAAAACTGAAATTACTCTTCTTTTCTTACTTTTTTTACTTTACTTTTAAAACAACTACTTACTCTTTATAACTCTTATCAAAGCTTCAACACTTAAAAACTGAAATTACTCTTCTTTTCTTACTTTTTTTACTTTACTTTTAAAACAACTACTTACTCTTTATAACTCTTATCAAAGCTTCAACACTTAAAAACTGAAATTACTCTTCTTTTCTTACTTTTTTTACTTTACTTTTAAAACAACTACTTACTCTTTATAACTCTTATCAAAGCTTCAACACTTAAAAACTGAAATTACTCTTCTTTTCTTACTTTTTTTACTTTACTTTTAAAACAACTACTTACTCTTTATAACTCTTATCAAAGCTTCAACACTTAAAAACTGAAATTACTCTTCTTTTCTTACTTTTTTTACTTTACTTTTAAAACAACTACTTACTCTTTATAACTCTTATCAAAGCTTCAACACTTAAAAACTGAAATTACTCTTCTTTTCTTACTTTTTTTACTTTACTTTTAAAACAACTACTTACTCTTTATAACTCTTATCAAAGCTTCAACACTTAAAAACTGAAATTACTCTTCTTTTCTTACTTTTTTTACTTTACTTTTAAAACAACTACTTACTCTTTATAACTCTTATCAAAGCTTCAACACTTAAAAACTGAAATTACTCTTCTTTTCTTACTTTTTTTACTTTACTTTTAAAACAACTACTTACTCTTTATAACTCTTATCAAAGCTTCAACACTTAAAAACTGAAATTACTCTTCTTTTCTTACTTTTTTTACTTTACTTTTAAAACAACTACTTACTCTTTATAACTCTTATCAAAGCTTCAACACTTAAAAACTGAAATTACTCTTCTTTTCTTACTTTTTTTACTTTACTTTTAAAACAACTACTTACTCTTTATAACTCTTATCAAAGCTTCAACACTTAAAAACTGAAATTACTCTTCTTTTCTTACTTTTTTTACTTTACTTTTAAAACAACTACTTACTCTTTATAACTCTTATCAAAGCTTCAACACTTAAAAACTGAAATTACTCTTCTTTTCTTACTTTTTTTACTTTACTTTTAAAACAACTACTTACTCTTTATAACTCTTATCAAAGCTTCAACACTTAAAAACTGAAATTACTCTTCTTTTCTTACTTTTTTTACTTTACTTTTAAAACAACTACTTACTCTTTATAACTCTTATCAAAGCTTCAACACTTAAAAACTGAAATTACTCTTCTTTTCTTACTTTTTTTACTTTACTTTTAAAACAACTACTTACTCTTTATAACTCTTATCAAAGCTTCAACACTTAAAAACTGAAATTACTCTTCTTTTCTTACTTTTTTACTTTACTTTTAAAACAACTACTTACTCTTTATAACTCTTATCAAAGCTTCAACACTTAAAAACTGAAATTACTCTTCTTTTCTTACTTTTTTTACTTTACTTTTAAAACAACTACTTACTCTTTATAACTCTTATCAAAGCTTCAACACTTAAAAACTGAAATTACTCTTCTTTTCTTACTTTTTTTACTTTACTTTTAAAACAACTACTTACTCTTTATAACTCTTATCAAAGCTTCAACACTTAAAAACTGAAATTACTCTTCTTTTCTTACTTTTTTTACTTTACTTTTAAAACAACTACTTACTCTTTATAACTCTTATCAAAGCTTCAACACTTAAAAACTGAAATTACTCTTCTTTTCTTACTTTTTTTACTTTACTTTTAAAACAACTACTTACTCTTTATAACTCTTATCAAAGCTTCAACACTTAAAAACTGAAATTACTCTTCTTTTCTTACTTTTTTTACTTTACTTTTAAAACAACTACTTACTCTTTATAACTCTTATCAAAGCTTCAACACTTAAAAACTGAAATTACTCTTCTTTTCTTACTTTTTTTACTTTACTTTTAAAACAACTACTTACTCTTTATAACTCTTATCAAAGCTTCAACACTTAAAAACTGAAATTACTCTTCTTTTCTTACTTTTTTTACTTTACTTTTAAAACAACTACTTACTCTTTATAACTCTTATCAAAGCTTCAACACTTAAAAACTGAAATTACTCTTCTTTTCTTACTTTTTTTACTTTACTTTTAAAACAACTACTTACTCTTTATAACTCTTATCAAAGCTTCAACACTTAAAAACTGAAATTACTCTTCTTTTCTTACTTTTTTTACTTTACTTTTAAAACAACTACTTACTCTTTATAACTCTTATCAAAGCTTCAACACTTAAAAACTGAAATTACTCTTCTTTTCTTACTTTTTTTACTTTACTTTTAAAACAACTACTTACTCTTTATAACTCTTATCAAAGCTTCAACACTTAAAAACTGAAATTACTCTTCTTTTCTTACTTTTTTTACTTTACTTTTAAAACAACTACTTACTCTTTATAACTCTTATCAAAGCTTCAACACTTAAAAACTGAAATTACTCTTCTTTTCTTACTTTTTTTACTTTACTTTTAAAACAACTACTTACTCTTTATAACTCTTATCAAAGCTTCAACACTTAAAAACTGAAATTACTCTTCTTTTCTTACTTTTTTTACTTTACTTTTAAAACAACTACTTACTCTTTATAACTCTTATCAAAGCTTCAACACTTAAAAACTGAAATTACTCTTCTTTTCTTACTTTTTTTACTTTACTTTTAAAACAACTACTTACTCTTTATAACTCTTATCAAAGCTTCAACACTTAAAAACTGAAATTACTCTTCTTTTCTTACTTTTTTTACTTTACTTTTAAAACAACTACTTACTCTTTATAACTCTTATCAAAGCTTCAACACTTAAAAACTGAAATTACTCTTCTTTTCTTACTTTTTTTACTTTACTTTTAAAACAACTACTTACTCTTTATAACTCTTATCAAAGCTTCAACACTTAAAAACTGAAATTACTCTTCTTTTCTTACTTTTTTTACTTTACTTTTAAAACAACTACTTACTCTTTATAACTCTTATCAAAGCTTCAACACTTAAAAACTGAAATTACTCTTCTTTTCTTACTTTTTTTACTTTACTTTTAAAACAACTACTTACTCTTTATAACTCTTATCAAAGCTTCAACACTTAAAAACTGAAATTACTCTTCTTTTCTTACTTTTTTTACTTTACTTTTAAAACAACTACTTACTCTTTATAACTCTTATCAAAGCTTCAACACTTAAAAACTGAAATTACTCTTCTTTTCTTACTTTTTTTACTTTACTTTTAAAACAACTACTTACTCTTTATAACTCTTATCAAAGCTTCAACACTTAAAAACTGAAATTACTCTTCTTTTCTTACTTTTTTTACTTTACTTTTAAAACAACTACTTACTCTTTAT